>JAODAI010483612.1:0-13930 GCA_027575025.1 Scotoplanes globosa
GATACACTTACGAGAGCATGTGTATACCGAATGGGCTGCCCATGCACCGTCTGAACAAGCCACCTCCCTTGTACCAGCACCGACGATGCCATCTGGACAGCTGTACGTCACGCTGTCAGCGTGCTTGATAATGTCTGTTAGATTGCCTGCACCATTATGGGATATTACATCTGCTGCGACGTCTGTGGTACATGGAGCTATTACAAGTAAATTAGTGTAAACTATGATACCATTGACTACGCATTGGTTACACGAATGTAGGCCAACTCATTGAAACAAGAGAACAACAGTGTTAATAAATAATATATATATATTGATTTTGTTCCGGCTAAATATGCCTTACTAAAACAGACTCTCATGACAAGGAAGTATTAATAATGAAAATCTTAACTTCAAACCACTTTTCAGATTTGAATTCATTAATTGAAACATATTCGAAGTCATTAATGATTCGTGAATGCATCATATGGAAGAACACTTATTAAAATGTGGATATATAAATAGACCCAGACCTTCTAATAATAGTAATAATATATATAATAATAAGCTTTATGTTTATTTTATTTCTTCTTTGTACAGTACTATTTTGTTGTTGTTGTGGTCTGAAATCCACTCTGAACTGTATTACAGTTACTAGTTACAAAATAAAGGACACACGGTGTAACAACAAAATACCCTGGAAAATAACAAAGGTGAAAAGAGAAAAACAAGGCAAATGTCGACTTAAACTATGGACAGCGACCCGTTTGTTGCACGAAGAGGTACACAGAGCTCTCACAATATCTTCAAAAATCATAGAAATATCATATTTTGACCCAAAATAAGCCTTAATTAACTATATCTCCCTCTCTACATCGTGAAACAATAAAAAGGGGTTAAGAAGAAAATAATAACTGGCAGCCGCAACATTGACCAAAACCTCCCACCTCCCTATGTATGTATCCATGACCCTCCAATCACCGTTACCTGCAGCCCTACTAAAATCCCTCTCAACACAGACCTGCCATCTCAGACGATGTCTCCCCCTACCTCTCCCACCAACCTCCACATGCGACATCGCCATTTTCGGGATTCATTCTTCATCCATACCAACAACATATCCAGCCCACTTCGTGCGACCTCTTATCACCCTCTTTGTAATGCTCTATTCATCCCTATTTAACCCAATCTCATCCAATATCCTCCAACCATCCTCCTATATACCCGCCTAACCCCTGCAATCGTTATCATCCAATTATTTTCGCGTGTTTGATGTCGATGTTGTTGAGCCTCTGACAGGGCCACTATATCAATCCCGTAAATACATGTAGGGGTAACACATGTACCCAATACCTTCCCTTTTAATTTGTTAGAAATATGTCTCTCTGGCACAACCCCTCCACATTTCTCGAAGACAGAGCTCCCGACTGGATCCTTTTACGCACCTCCCCATCGGATCGCCAATCACAGAAATTATTCACAGAAATTATCCCCATAAATTATATGTAGACATAACTAATTCCTTGGGAACTGTATCATAAGCCGTCTCCAAATCTACAAAACCCAATGCCATATTCTCTTTCATCTCCAATTTATTTACAGAGAATAGCCCATCAGTTGTCCCTTTTCCCTTGCGAAAGCCCGATGTCCGTCTCAACTCTAGCCCCAATCCTTCTATCCAAAATCCTTTCCAAAAGCTTAAAAAAATGTCCTAGCAGTGTGATACCCCGGTACTTTCCTGGGTCATGAACATCACCCTTTTGCTTCCAAATTGGTACAATCAGGCCAGACCGTCATTCCTTTGGGGCACTCCCCTTCCTCATACACACATTCAGCAGTCTCCTTAACCACTTCACACCCATATCCCCTGTAATAATAATCATTACCACCCTCATTTCTTCCGAACCCGCGTCCTTATCCCTTTTCATCTGTCTCAGAGCCCAATCCACAAATATCGACCACCTTCTAGTTATACAGCTCTCTGAAGTAGTTATCTCATACCCTAATCACCTCACCCTTGTCCGTGATTAACCTCCCATTCGGATCCTTAACTACTCTGCCTCCTTTAACATCCACGCCCTCTTCCTTCTTGTCCCGTGTCATTTTAAATATAAGTTTCCTCCCTCCATTATCATCCAGCTGCTTATAAATGCAATCTTCCATATCGCATCTTGCCTTTTATAGAGCCCTCCTAGCTGCCTTTTTTGTCCCATAAAGGTGACGTAAGGCTAACTCCGGTTGAATCCCACAAAATCTGGCCTCTGCCCTTACATCTTCTCACCCAATACCCTCTCTACATCCTTCGTCCACCACATCTGGATTTTCTTCCACGAGCCCCGAGGTATTTCCCGAGGTATTTCCACTCATTTGCTCTGCCCCACCCATAAAAGCAAGCTTAAATAACCCCACTCGTCATCAACCCACCTACCTATTCCGCGTCACCCTATCCTTGTACACTTCTACCACATACCGCTTACATAACCACAATTTAGGAGTATGAATCCCATGTGGATTAATCTTGTACATGCGGTATGTCAGTTTGTTGTGTCCCGAAATAATACGATTAAAAGAATGATCAACATTCCTGCATGGATGTGCAGGATAACGTTGTCCTGGAATTGTGGGAATAACGAGGTGGTGTTATAGTATAATGAACAAATAAATACAAAATAAATATATCCACCATACTCTAGAAGATAAATATATGTGACACACCATGTCAATACAACTCATTTTGCCGTGGTGTGTGACATATATCTTTCTATAACTCCTGGAATACCAACAAGGGTTTATTATTATTAATTGATATGTTATATATATTATTAATTTAATTATAAAGCAATTGTTATTGACGATATGTTATAAATTATACTTTGTGTTTTATTACCATAATAATATTTTGAAACAACACATGTTCTCTAAAAAAAAAATCATGCAAAAATACCGATTTAATTTAATATAATTATCTTTATCAACAAAGTATCTGTGTAAAGTGTTGTGCATATATTAGCAACCCGCTGGTCTCGGCCACGATATGGAGCACACACCGAGACCGGGACCAGCGGGTATATAGGGAACCTGAATGTAGGCATAATGGGAGGGAATTAAATGGAAGTTGTTGAGATGATGGGGAGGCGGGATGTTTTTAGCATTTCATATCAGCGAAAGTTTGTTAGCCATTAGTTAATCTTCCCAAAGGCCAAGTGATGCAACGAACGGACAAGGGTTATGGTTAGGGTTAGGGTATATATACAACCGGACCACCCGTGGTAAAACCCCTAATCGTAGGCATGTCCAATTCATTTGCACGTCCGACTGCGTATTAAACCCAGGGTATAGTAGTGCAAAATTATAGTGCTTACCACTGCGCCACAGCCTACTCCTTTGTATCCATGGACGAAGTGGAAGAGAGATAAGCCGAGGATATATATTATCGGGTAGTTATAAACTGTTTAAGGTAGGATATGGGATGAGTAATGGAAGTTGGTATTATACTTTCAGAAGAGAGATGTAATATAGAGGGACTGGACTGGTGGAGAGAAATGTGTGAGGAATCTTGGATGGGCTCCTTGTAACAGGAAATGCAGGGAGTTTGTAGTGTTATGTCTTCGTAATGGTATGGATATGGCTGGTTATTACTTTAAAAAGAGAACCAGATACAACATTTCGCAAAGAAGTGTGATAAACACCACTGATGTGGATTTGATAGTTGTTAGATAGAGGAAATTAAGGAGTATTTCGAGTTGTATAAGGTAATTGCCGAGGCTACGTTATTACGGCGCAGCATATGACTGTCGTTTTGGTAATTCGCTCACAGAATCTTAAGTTGGTAACGTACTGAGCAAGGGTGGCATGTATAGTTTTTACGAACTATATGAGCAGCTGGAGAGTGTAGAAGAGAGTGCAACTCTATTAAACTATATTGTGGGTGTATATTTTTGATAGTGTTTAGTAGAGCCCTTCTTATTCCGAAGTACTTATAGTTTTTGCTTTCACTAAATGTTCCTCATTTGAAATTTGGCAATTGATCTTCAGTCAACTTTTCTTCGATTTATTACTTCTTTCTTTTGACCGTCGATTATGATTGTATTCATAGGAAGGCTCTATTTATTTAATATTTTGTGTTACATTTATTGGAGCTGTGGGTGGTAGTTCAATTGATTTGAAGGGTTTCATTGGATTATTGCTTTTTATTTTCCTTGCATGCATGTTAGACAGCATTTACTGTATAACTTTACATTCCTCCTCTATTCTGATCGGTTACTTCAGTTAGAGTATTGCTACATATAATAGTAAGATCTGGGATTCATTTCCGGAGTGATGTTTTTGTTCAAGTGGCTCTATCCGGTTTTTCAAGGCGTTGGGTGGCGTATATATAACCTCTACGTTGAACAGAACCAAGATTCCTTTTTATTTATTTTGTATTGGTTATATTCATTCCGTTTTTTCCTTTGTATCCGATTTTGAATTATTTTACATGGTGATACTTTAATGAATCAATTATCAGTTAGTATATTAGCTTGATGCCTAGCACAATATATTTGAAGCATGATCATTATTCAGTAATCTGTTGCTGATGATTGTTTGTTTTCATGCTTTTATGTTTTATATAATTATTTAACTTGGCAAAAACGTAAACAAATATTATTGTCACAAGTTGTCATGCTACTCGAAAGGATAATGATTGAGACGGACTTTTGGATGAACAACAGGTGCTACATATTGGAAGAGGTAACATGTGTTGGTCTGTTCTCACTAAACTGGAGGTTAAAGGAAGTATAGCTTTGTGTTCTGTGGATTTGGATAATGATTATCATAATCTATAAATGATAGGACATTGGTTATGTCTACGTTGATGAGGATGAATGTCTCTATTATGATACAAATTGTACAGTTTCGGTTGGTTCGGTGATGTCAGAAAAGTTTTGACAAAAATAGAGCTCAGATAGGGTAGAGCCCCATGTCCACTAATTTTCATTATTGTAATGGAATGTAATATAATGGATTAACAGAATATCATGGAAAAGCTGTTATACGCCGACGATCTGGTAGTAGTTCTTGAAAGTAAGCAGGAGGTTTTTGTAGAATGGACAGATACATTTGAGAGACATGGGATATACATGGATCTGGATAGGACGGAAGTTTATCAATGACTTTATGCGGACAGGGGAGAATTGTGCATAATACTAGCAGGATGTATGGATTTGGCGTCCTCTATTCTTCCGCGCTCATTAATGACAGGTCGCACTTTGGGGAGCTCTCATTTTTAGGAGTTATCGTTTACGAATAGAAGTGGTGATATAGTTTAAAGTGGAAGTAACATCGTTATTTTCACTTAGCTTTCAAAGGAGGTTAAGTATCTTTGGCTATTTGAAGGATTTTCTAATATCCTTTGCCCTTCTGTTTCTCAACTTTTCGTTAAGGTGTATATTAAGCCTAACTTTTAGTCTAAACCACTTTAGTGGTAACGTGATGTAGGGATAGTTGGTGTACTCTCAATTACCCCATTGCTAGCGATACACGACATAGCTAGAGAGGCGAGAGAGAGAGGCTACACGATCCGATTTGAAAGTTAGGATAGGCTTGCAATGAATAGTAGCGTCTGTTTTGTGGTTGTTTGTAAAACGGCGAAATATGTGGTATGGCAGGGATCTGCCAACTATTACTATGTAATTTCCAATAGTTATGTATTATAGTCACGTACACTATCGCACAGCAGCCGTATAATAGTAGCAATATTGAACGGCATATCGTACATTGGTGCATTATAATTACTGTTCGTTCAATCAAATATCATTGGGTGTTGTATAATAATATACAACTTAGGTGAGTATTTTATTATCTCACCAGCACATGTCTTTGCGTATAGTGTGGACTCAAAAGTACCATCTGGGTTACAGAAGAACATGGTTTCAGACGTCGATGGCGTCCAGTTTGAATCGGGACAATCACATGGTCCCAACTGCAACCAGGTATCAACACACGGTCCACCCACACAAGTCAAATCGGGATCCAATAGAGAGGTATCAAGATGGCATTGTGTGGCCGGGTTACATGCTGCAAAATAAAACAAAAAATATTGTCAGTCGCCGATGGCATTCGGTTTGAGTCGGGAAAACACATGGTCCCACTGGAAACCAGAAATTGAAACACGTTCCGCTGACCCATGTCAAATCGGTATCCAACATAGTGGTGTTAATGGCAGCGAATTGATATGCCGTGTAACATGCTGATAAATAAAACAAAAACAGTTAGGCTGGTCGCATTCCCTGTTAATGTTGTCAACATGCCACATATCTATATATTTTTTAAATAAAAATGCGTTATAATGGGTTTATATTATACCTGTAGTATTGATGATTATTTATAGGTTGATAATGTACGATATTTATAGAAATATTTTACAAATACTGTATCCATATTTCTGTGATTCATTATAATTATACGTTGATCATAATTATGACCAATTCAACAACTATTCCCTAATGTTGGAGTTGATCTTCAAGAATACACACACTTCAGACACGCCTCCTGCTAATAGTTACCTTAATGACATTAACATAGTTAATTATTTTATATTATACCCAGTTAACGAATATGAAATTAGTTCAATTATATTACATTTTGAGAAAGGAAAATCACCTGAATATGACGATATTACGATGGATGTGCTGAAATAGATTTATCATCACCCTATTTCACCACTTATTAATATTGTAAATATTTCATTTTCTGATGGAGTTTTTCCGATTGGACTTAAGATTTCTTAGTTATTACCTATATTCAAAAATGGATGAACTGATATAATATTTATAATTATCGTCCGATATCTCTGATGCCAATATTCTAAATTTATTTTGAGAGTCTGGTATACAATATATTGTGTCTCTTAATTAATAACCATAACTTATTATATTCAAATCAGTTATGGTTTTAGAATAAGTCATTCGACCTATATGGCATCTCTAGGATTTGTTGATGATATTAATTGCAATTTTGACAAAAATAGTACATGCGCTATTTTCATGGACTTACCAAAGGCTTTCGTGAGTATTGACCATACTATCTTACTAGGCAAACTTTATATTTATAGTATCCGAGATGTTTCCCTAAATTGGTACAAAAGTTATCTTACACAATGTAAGCAATTTGTACGTCTAAATAGTATATATTCTGTTTATATAAATATTAATGTTGGCGTACCACAATGATCCATTACACGTCCTGTATTATTTATATTATATATTAATCAGCTGTATAAGTCATCGACCCTTTTGAATTTAATTGTATGTGTTGATAGCACAACTGTCTATATTCATAATCACGATAATAGCCATGCTTAAAACATAACATCTGTATAAAATAAGAAAGTGTGTATGTGCATGGCTACCCATTAAATATTTAAAACAACTATTATTTTTCGCTGCTAATAAAGTATACCTCAGCAGTACAGTTTAGATTTTAAGGATACTATGGTTGAAAGTACAACATCAACTAATTTTGGCGGAATTACTATTGATAATCATGCATCTTTCGTGGCATGAACACTTTACCAGCGTTTGTAAATCTGTATATAGAGTAGTGGGTGCCATGAGTATAATACACCATGTTATACCTAGTCAGATGTTATTAAGTGTATACATTGCTTTGATCCTACCACACCTTATGTATTTCATTATGTTTTGGGAAAATGCTAACTCTACCTTTCTAGAAAAGTTATTTGTTGTCCAAAAGAGAGTTATTATACTTATTGCTAAGTCTACATTTATTGGGCACACGTCGCCACTTGTTATTACATTTAATATCCTAAAGTTACATGATCTTTATAATTATCAATTAGACATATTTGTATACAATTTCCATACCAGTCAGCTGCTATCTACTTAGCAAACATGTTTAAGCCAATATTATGTATCACTCGTGTGAGGGAATATTTGCTACAAACAAACACTAGTCATGCCCACACACATTCCCAAGCTATGACTAAAGTAGTGGCTTTATGGAACTCACTCGACCATGAAATATGGGTTTGCAAAACCATTTCAACATTGAAAAAACATTATTTCATTAATCGATATACGTGATTATTATTGAGACTTATTATTTGATTTGCATATATTGTTTTATATATATTTTTTTGTTATACACTTAAGATGATTATTATATATTTAGGGACTAGACTAGAAAAGCTTTCTGAGCTTTCTCTGGTTCGTTATACGTTTTCTTTTCATTCAGTCTACATATTATAATATAGTGTATACTTTGCACGTTTACTTATAATTACATCCAGTTTGTTTAACATAATTGTAAATATATATATTAATGTATTTGTAATATGAAATTGCAAGTGGATGTGAAACACTTTAGGAAGATTATATTCGGCGATTACCTGGTCAAACTGCTACAGTTTCCGTAATTCAATACGACTGTCCACTTTTACCATACGTATAGTAGGTATACAGTAGAACAGTCCCATATACAAATAAAATAATAGCGTATTAGTACATTACACACCGATATACCATTGTAATGTATTGGATACGCACTCAACGTTAGTGCCACCGTGGTGGTATACATATTATGTGGACCAGGGTCCAATTTCACAAATATTATTTGCAAATCTTCCTAAGTGGGTATTTACGAAGAATTATCGTTTGTTTAAGAACGATTTAGTCAGCTATTAACATGATAATGTAGATATTGTTGTGTTTTCGCCATTATGAAATACTCAAAGTTCGGGACTGTTTACTCTGCCCAGTCTTCTCCATATTGACATGAATTTAGATATAATTTGCTTGACTATGTTTAATATTAATTGTAGTACTGTGATTTATAGCGCCCTCTGCAAAACTTGTGTTTTAGACAAATTAGTAAAATACAATGAAAATTTAGGCATACTCCCGATCAGACGTATATTTTACGTACGATTTCAGCCAGGGGTAAGAACATTTTGGCTTTGTGACATAGACATATGAATCTTCCTAAACTTAAGGTATATTTCAAGGTTACGCATTTATATTCTTCGTAAGTTTCATTTATGATTGTTCCTAACTTTTGTGAAATAAGACCCTGCATATCAAGATCACACAGTTGGCCAAATATTATTTTATTAATTTGTGTCCAAAACATTTATTTCAACGAACTAACTGCACATCAGGTGAGCCACCCCGTGTGTCAGTTATCGACGCGGGTATACACCACATACATATACTATACTGTATATACACGGAATGTATTATACTCTGATCGACGAGTGTCTATTAGTCCGAAGTTCGTTTGTTTGAAGGCTCGTTTGTCCGAAAGTCCTATGGTTTCACGTTTGGGTTAGGATTCAGGTTTAGGCTTGAGCATTAGGATCATGGTCGTTTTAGCGTTCAGGTGTCTGTTTTGTGACTATCACGTATTCGGACCAATGTGGTGCCACCTTCCTATTACACTTGCTAGAAAGTCACATATTGTGGTATGGTGACGTAGCAATTGTTTATAAAATTAATATGAACATATGAAATTATACATATACATATGCGTATTTCCACTTATTATTTGAATGAACACGCAACAAAATTACCACAGTCTTTAAATTATTTACTTTTTCTCAAGTCTGCAAGTGAATTACGATTATTCCAATTGTCTTTTAATTTGCCTCCCCAATTGTAGTCCTATGTAGTAGGCATCAGTCGGTCGTTCACCCTATGGTGTAGCACCATGTTGATTGTTCATAATGTTAATTTATCACCTTTGGCGGCTGTAAAGTCTCAAAGCGGAATGACAGTCCCAGTTGCATTTACAGCAAATATGGATCAAACAGGGTGATGCTGTGCACACGTTCCGTCTGCCTTATTGGGTATTGTTTTATCTCCCCTTTTCAGTCCAATAGTCACATCCATCCTTTCTTTAGTTACTTATATTGTTAGCGGACACCTCCAATGTTGACACGTTGGTACCAGTGGCTTTTAGGTCAACCTTGCACCCTTGAATATGTCGACGGTCGGGGATCTCCTTCCGGCTGCAAGTTCACCACATAGGATATATGTTGGGATTATATCATGCTACATGCGCCAAACATTGCCCCTTCGTCGCAAATGACGCTGCGTCAGAATAGTATGTAAGGTGGGAAGTCCTATACGGGTGAGAACTGCGTTATTGGTAACCTTATCTTGTCAGTTAATGCGTCTCTTTCAGCGAATGTGGATGGTGTTCAGTTCATTTCCTGGCTCGAGTATAGGGTCCAGTATTCTCTGCCATAGAGCATGGTACTAAGAACATGTGCTTTGTAGACAGCCATCTTCGTATGAATCGTAAATTTCCTCTCCTCCCAAATACGTCTTATCAGCCTTGTTAGCCAAGTTCGGCATCGAGTGAAGGGTTATCTGATATAGTGGACCATTCTTAAAAAATAAGTAGCTTTATGATAGTACAAACTAATATATCCCAATTTTAGCCTCCCAGTTTAGCCTCCCAGTTGAGTCGCTACCATCTCCAAGTTTACGTCCATTACCACGTAAAGTATCATCATATTTTCTAGGTAGGTCGATAACTAATGCGTATCTGATAGTGATGTACTCTAGAAGTGTGGTATTGCTCAAATTGAACTCTTTGTCTACATCACATGTATCTGGATTCCTTCATCACCTATAGTTAAACCGCCATAAGCAAAAACTTTAAGTGACTTATCCCAATGTTGCTATGAACGCACGCACTGTGCATATAACTGAGTAGGAATCCTCTCAATGGCTGCATCCACATTCTTAGTTAAGGGGTTTACAAACTTTTTCAGAGTCACGTCCGTAACCCCCATCATCGGTCTCTTTGGCGAAGAGTAATACGACTGCATTAGTGTATATTCGTGGAAGGTTTAAATGAATTGTCCAAACAGGTTCTGATAGATCTAGTTGCTCATGATTGAATCTTTGTACATCGCTAAAGTGTACCGGGAAACCTCCGATATATTTTCACAGTATCTCTCGACTCAATGTTTCGTTATTTACAAGATCGTTTTCCAATGTTAGGTTTTTTACTAGATTAGGATGCTCCTGTATCTTTAAAAATAACAACCTTATCATTGGTATCGAAACGCATTGTGTATATCAACCAGTCCTTGAGACCATCATGATGAAATGTAGCATATCCAATGGAGACTGGAATGGAGACTGAAATATAATTGAATCGCAAATATATCACCGTACGTATTTAAAGATGCATTATCACGCGTGTTATCAGTCGCTGCATCCTCGGCTCATGTCCTTAGTTCTATTTCGTTGGCTGTTCCAAATGTCGAAGTTATGTCCATGGGTATATATCAGCGGTGGCACGACGTCCGTGCGTCATCACTTCATATCTTCCGCAGAGTAAAATTAAAAATACGCAGCATAATTCCTGTATAACATGTTATTTCTACAGTAGGTATACACATATATACGAAGTAAAGTTATTACCGGGTGGTGGGATGTTCCATGGGTGTCACATGGTATTAAACGGGTGATCAGCAAAAAACATCGATTATATAACAAAGCTTGCAGATCAAATACAGATCTAGACTGGAATAGCTTGAAAGACCTCCGAAAAGTAATCAGGAATACCATGAGAGAAGCCCACAACCAATATGTAATTGGGCTACTAGAATCATCGGATACAGATTATCATAATTGACGTATTGTTTAACGTTTCTGGACATCAAATCAAGGAGGAAGGACACCGTATCAATACCAACACTAATCGAAAATGATAGGGAAACTAAAGATAATCTGGTCAAATAAAATGTATTAAGCAGATAGTACGAGTCCGTCTTCACCAATGAAAACACCATTAACATCCCCATCAATATCATCCATAGAACTTCACCGTACATGGTGTTGAAAATCCCCTCTCCCACAAAAAAAATAAATTAAGGTTCTGAAGGAATGCGCTACTGAGATTGGCCCTATTCTTAAAATTATATTCCATAATGATATCGATACAGGCCAAGTACCTTCAGCGTGATGTGTAGCTAACATAGTAGCTATCTACAAGAAAGTAGACACATCACTAGGGGCTAACTATCGTCCGGTTTCTCTAACATCTGTTCCATGCAAACTTCTTGAACATATAATTTATAAGTATTGTTAGGTCACAATGTTTAGATGAATAACATCCTATCATATTTTCAGCATGGATTCAGGAAAGGTCACTCCTGTGAAACACAACTCATTATTACACCAAGAAACATATTTAGGACCAAAGACTTAGGCAAGAACATGGCTATGTTGATACTTGACTTTATTAAATCATTTGATACCGTTCCCCACAATAATAATAATAATAATAATTTAAGTTATATAGCGCCAGATATCCACAGTATATACTGTTCATGGCGCTGAACAACAAAGACATTACTTAAATAAGTGGGTCTTTAGTCGCCTCTTAAACGACTCGAGAGAAGGAGCCGACTTAACTCCGGTAGGAAGCGAGTTCCACAATCTGGGAGCAGCTGAAGTGAAGGCACTATCACCAAAGTGTGATCTGGTAGTCGGTTGTACCAGATTATTGGAATAACTTGAGCGCAGGTTACGAGTCGGCCGATTATCGATTCTTTCATTGTGGAAGGGGTGAGGGACGGGGGTTAACCACTGTGGTCATCCTTTTCCCTCACCTCCTTTTTTGTTTATCTTTTTTCTCTTCTTCTGTTGGTGGGTAAGTACCAATTTATCCGCCGATGATTATGTATTAACCCTTACTTAATTGTGGTGGGGTGGGGTGATGGGATAATTACTCCATCGATATTTTGTACTCGTGAAACGACACCTCTCGGGATCTGAAATTTTCCGTGTTCAATTTTTTTCTTATTTATCTTGCGCATATTTTGACATCATTCCCATCCAAATCGAACATGCCATGAAGGCTTCAAGTGAATTTTAAAGAGCACATACCCCTTGTAAATAAATAATGTAGGCCTATGCCATGTAGATAACATTTCCCAAATTGTACCACTCTTCCCAGTGTGACAGTCGTAGAAGTCCATTAGAAATATTCCACTGTGGAATTGTTACCCTTTCGACTGGACGCCGTCCGGAGCGACGTCGTAAGATAAGGTCGTAAAAGTCATTAAATATGGCAGCCACCGACCACTGGATTTCAAGAGCGCTCTAACATTGATCCAAAAATATGATGTTAATTTACTACTAGGCCAACTGAATATACACCTTAGGATTGCACTATGTCAAATATCTGAAATTTTTAGCAGTATAATCGTAATAATTGGCAGATTTAATATTGGATACCAGTGAATTTGTTGGAATATGTCCACGAATTCCTGAGAATCGAGATACAAATTAAGGTATTTTTTTATTTAAAAAATAAGTTGATGTTTTTGTAGGTCAAACTACCTCTCCCCAAAATAGCCGTATATTTGTGGAAAATGGTTAAAAATTAATATATATACTATTATAGAACTAAATTACCTGAATAATTTAACTACAATATAAAAAAAATACGAGAAGTGTATATGTTTTGATTTAATATGGTGTCTTAAAATATCCACTATGCAGTCATAACCGATAATAGAAAGGTGGGAAGTCGCTGGTGGCCAGGGGAGGCGGCTGAAGTGATATGGTAAAGTTTCCAAAGCTCGAAATTTCTAACGTCCCATATCATGTATTGGTGGGGGACTAAATACACTGGCTGTTAAGCCAGTATAATTAGTCGCCAGACCTTATTCCAATGGCTCTAACTGGTATATCAAAGGCTTTGGGTGGCTCATATAACCAATGCCTTGAAAAGGGCCAGGAAACCTATTCATTCATTCATAATGGGTGCATTTAAATGTGGGTGCTTTGTTTGATAATACTCTATCTTGGGATTATCAAAGTTCAAAGACTTGTGCAGCAGCTAATTTTCAGTTAAAGTGGCTATGACACGATGCTTATAACCCAATACAAATATGTCACGTATACAGTACCTTACTAAATGAAATGAA
>JAODAI010483723.1:0-13930 GCA_027575025.1 Scotoplanes globosa
GGGGGGGGCGCCCTACACATTTTTGTAATGGAATTATCGGTGAATTGTGTAACGTCTATACAAGAAAGTGTAAAAATAGGGGGGCGCGCGCCCCCTGCGCCCCCCCTGGAACCGCGCCTGAAGAACATCGCATAATTAGCAATGTTGTACGTGACATTCAGGCGTTAGAATGATAGGTTAAACGGTGATTGTAAGACTAGCTATAACAAAATACTGAATATATTGTACAAATTAAACAAGCAAAGAAGTCAATTACTACAATTTTATAAACTAATTTTTGGGGAGTTTCTTAATAATTTCCAACGTAGTACCAAAAGTTTAAAAAATTTGGGGCCCTAGTGGTATAGTTTATTTATAAAAGGGTTTCCTATAAAAAATTGTAGTAGCCAGATTAGCTACGTATACGTATACTGTAAATAATCAACAGATATTTACAGTGCATACTGTATACTGTACACTGTAAACAATCAGCATATATTTACAGCGCATTTATGGAAATTACAGCCTTTGACATACACACTTTAGCCACTATTTACAGTAAGAAGTCCTGTAACAAGTTGCTAATACTGTCCACTGTAAATATGTGTTACAGTGCCGTGCATATCAATATGGCTGTAAATTTCCTGAATGCACTGTAAATTTTAGACGACTTTTTACAGTGTACGATATACCGCGTGATTTTCAACCAACTATAGATTTTAGACGCCCTTTGGTTATTAACAAGGATTACGATTAGGGTCATGCCGTTATAGCATGTTAATTGCTGAGCTTCATAGCTTCCAAAGCCACCAAACTTGTTAACAATTAGTTATTATGACTAGACCGCTCCTACATTATATCAAAGCTGAATGTATAGTATTTAGGCCAAACTATTTAATACACAGTTTGTCTTTTATGCAACTTTAAAATTAAAAAAAATCTTCAAAAGAATATTCGTCAACATTAATTTAGAATGGCGTTTTCACGATTTTGAACTTAAACAAATCAAACACTGAGAAGACCAAAAATAAAGGAGGGGAAACCCTCACCCGACCATATCCTCCTATACAATTTTTATTTTAAACTACTAAAAATGATTTTTCTACTTTGAAATATATAGTCACACAGATGGAAACGAAAGCACCATTTTGCATCTAAGCCCCTTTGAAAGACCAATTTTTTTATGTACGCTCCGCGCCAAACGAATTGGTGCTCCGCTTAGATAGTCAATAGACGGCGATCAGTATAATTCCGGAAAATGGTGTGAGTTCCCTTGGACAATTCCTGTCTACGCGCCTGTACAGCTTTTATTATTGTGTTCTAAATAATTAGGTTTAGGCTTATGAGTTTATTCTCTTGTGTTATTATGTTAGGAAGTTCGAGGCTAATTGTTAATGCTGATAGAAATTTGATAGAAATGGTTTCGGCATGGTTGCGACATTATGGTTAACGTAATTTTCGACTCAATTACGTGTTTTGTTATTATATATTATAATACAATTGAAACACAATTAACAATCTATTCAGTAGTCATTATTTATTCTCTTCTTCTAATCATCTGCATATTTTAAATATATTTCCTTGCCTTAATTTCATACATTAATTATGATAACATCACACCCTTTCTCTAGTCGCTCCTTTTAAATCTGGTAAAATAAAGTCATAAAGTCATAATGTCAAAATTTAGAGTCATCATATTTGAAATAAACACAATGTTACGTTTCGAATCCCAAAATATTCAAATGTCAATCAACCATCATATGCCATGCATTAATTATGTATCACGGTCTGCCATATATGGGGGGAGAGAGAGGGGAGAGAGAGAGGGGAGAAACGGGGAGAGGGGGTCATTTCCTAGCATCCAATCAGCATATATGTCATGCGCTATGGCATATCGGGTATCATGTCGGCCCGGGACATGTTGATATATTGGTGTAACAGGAAAGAGCAGACCGCAGCTTTACTTTGATGCCCAAATTAAGAAAGTATTAATATTATAAGTTATTTAAGTTTTTCAACAAAGCATAGGCCGTATTCCATTGAAATTGTGATATATTTTGGAGGAGAACCCCTCCTATCTCAAAATGGAGAATTGAGACATAATACCCGATCTGTCGTGGTGCATCACATATAACATCTAATGGTATTATTTATATCAATACGGTTACGCAAACAGACTGAGATTACATGTAACTTAGACAAATTTATAAAGACTCTTGATAAATAATTAAATTCAATCGTGTCACTTGCATAATTTTCCGTTATGTTTCATCCACGCGTAATAACATTTGAGCACTAATTGTTGATTCATAAAAAGAATGTCAGGTGATATATAACTTCACATTGAGTTAGTCCTATAAGAAAATAAATCATATCCACTTAACTAATTGGGTAAAATGTCATAAATTTAATGTACCTTATAACTCGAGAACCATTGTGCATAAATACAGAGCTTACCATAACTAATGCATGAGCGCCATTTAGTAAAATTATATAATTATTCATAACAATATACATAACTAATTTAGAGTAGGGCTCTCTGTATTTTTGTCATGTCAGCTCTTTCTTTGCTTCACATGACATATTATCTTAGAAATCATGTTCAAGTCCTGATCCCGTATAATCACTCTAAATAAGAGGAATTTAAAATATCTCCTTAATACTGTGTTTCGTAAATCATCCTATAGACTCCCAACAAAATGTTAAAGGTTTTGCACGTTACGTCATTTCGTCGAACGTAGCAGTATTATAATATAATCATAACCATGGCATCGGCATATTGCATTGCTGATTGGCTGATTAACACGACGATTGTCAGCTGGTGATAAAAATATTTATATAATTCAAAAGCGTGAAGAACCTCATAACATACTATAGTTATACCAGTATATTATACACTATATAAACAGGCCATACCTTGTTCAAATTATGTAAATATATAATTATTTTACCAGTTTATTTATCTAAATATGGGAAGCTTAGATAGATGTATAATAATTAAGGAGGTCATATATAAAATGTTCATAATCATGCAAGATATTTCGACGTCTAACAATTATATAACTGCGATTATGCCATGTAAATGTCAATCAACCATTATTCCCCATGGTTGCCATGACATTATATTCAGCCAATGAAAAACACTCTGAAGCATTGTCATACTCTCTCTGCTGTTAAACAGTTACAAGCAAATGTTACCTCGGCAAAGCGGTCACAATTTTCAATCAGTCAGTGTCTATCTCGTTGTTGACTCTAACAAATATTATTTTAAAACGGTGAGCTAAATTTGTCTTCGTGTATTCGGTTTTTCAGGGAGTCGAGTGTGATATTCTCCCAAGACAGAGGCCATTTCAAGAGTTTACAATAAATTGTGTTATTCAAATATTAGGTTTCATCCAGTGCACAACGAAGTAGACTTGTAGTTATGATGCAATTCTACGCTAATGCGTCCGCTTATCAAGAGACCAACTGGGCTCAACTGTAAACGGTTTCTACTTTAGAGTAGGCCTAATTATTAGTAGTAATTGGAGCTGTTAATTAAAATTAGCCTTTCGGTTTCATGATTTAACATAATTGGCGATATTTCTTTAAGTGATAATTGACTGCAACTTCCAGTGGTCCCGTGTTTCGATTAAGAATTAGTTAAGCGTGACCAATCTATATTTAGAATCGAAGCTAATTATAGTCGCTATATGATGTGCCACAAACTGTGATATTCTTGATATTGTGAAGTTTTATAGATCGCCAAATTTCTTATTTTTTAATATTTTGGACATTGTGAAGTTATATATTCATCAACTAACGGACATCTTCGATGGTGTGAAGTTATAATCGTCAAACGAAGTCACCTTTAAGATAAGTTAAAGCTAAAGAGTATGTCAACAGTCTGGGGTGACATGTATTGTGAAGTTGTAATCGTCACCTAGAGTCACCTTTTGGATATTGTGAAGTCAAAGAGTCGTCACCTGAAATGATCTTCTCGATATTGTGAAGTCGTAGTCGTCAAGTGAAGTGATCTTCTCGATAGTGTGAAGTTAAAGGGTTCATAAAGTTTGTTTCAACGTTAATTGATATTATAGAGCAGAAAATGATCTACCAACTGTTTCAAACTGAGTCAAATCGGACATTCCGTTCTCAATATATTGATGTTTGAATTTTTCAAATTTACGACGCCAACTTTTTTACTAACGCCTTTATCACGACTATTGTGACGTATGGTCCTTACAACTAAAGTACATAAAAGGCCTGTTAAATGGCTTATAAATACGTTTTCTCCAAAAGGCTACGTACGATATTGTTCAAAATTTACACAAATATTATATGCATTGGGGTAAACCTTCATGCTAAGTTTGAACAATATCGTAGGTATTGAAACAAACTATACAATCCCTTTAAGGAATCGACACCAGGGGTAACCTTTTCGACATTATAAAGTTGTAGTCGTCACCCGAAGTCACCTTTTAGATTTTGTGAAGTCAAAGAGTCGGCAACTGATGTAACCTTTTCGATATTGCGAAGCTATGGTCGCCAAGTGAAGTGATCTTCTCGATATTGTTAAGTTAAAGAATCGACAATTGGGGTGACTTTTTCGATATTCTGTAGTTGACACTAATACCGTCATATACATGTTAAGACCTTATGTCACTAACTTCTTTGATATTTTCGATAACTTTTGAATATGTCACCAAATATGGTATATTCGATATCGTGAAGTAGTTATAGTCAGCTAAATTGTGATCCCCCAGCCCTATAAAGTCACCCCACCCCGTACATTTAGAAAAGAAAAAGAAAAATGTGACATCAACTGTATGCTCGAAGTCGTTGTTACCATGACGTCGTCATAAACTCCTCCTTATTGTATAATTGTGGTCACACTTATACTGAACATAGTGTGATATAACTGTCACCATCCACGACCCCCCCCCCTCCCCTATCTCCAGAGCATTGTGCTTATTGTCAACAACTACAGTGATATTCCTTAAAGTGTGAATATGTTAATGTCAAATGAAGCGGTAGACTTTGTCATTGTCGTGAAGCATGGTTACCAATACTACATGCAATATTACGCTGTATTCGTTGCCCTGGTTGTGGAGAAGTAATAATCACCAAACGTTTTCAATTTTGAAATTATTGTGACTATGATATGCTACCATACTTTCGGTATCCCAAAGCTATAGTCCCCAAACACAGCAAGCAGACTAGGAACAGCTTTATTAACTTGAAGATGCATTCACCAATGACGGCGATATTTTCAAATTTGTGAAGTTGTATATACAGTAACCAAATATTGCGATATCTCTGTGATAATAAACATTTTTAACTAAATGATCCGACATATTTGGTTGCTGAAAGTTGGTTGTTACTAAAAAATATGTGATTAGCTGGACATGTAGGCCTACAGTTGCTAATATCATACAGAGAGTATAATGATGCCCAGTTTGAATTTTGTATGAATCGTTTACAACAGCTCCGACTTCCAACATGCAGTTTCCACCTTCTTCTCCCCAGAGACCTATAGTGTTCATATACTATTTCCAACATAAATAAAGGTCGAAATGACTTATATTGGGAGTTCTTTGAAAATAAAACCGAATCGCCAAATTGAACCAATACATCACAGTCCATGGCATCATATTAAGTGAAACAGATTTGAATACGTATGTACACGATATATAGGAAACGTATTGGGCTAATTAGGCCTAACATATTTTACTTGTTCAACCGTTGGCATGGTGATTAAATTGTTGTTTTTATGACCACTATCCGAATAAGTATGAATGATTGCATGATATTAACATTATCTAGATTTTAGACGTTTGGTGAATCCGTATGCTAATATCATCATCATCATCTTGTACGCATAAATGCCGTTGGTCGGCTCTGCGTTATTTGCCATTGACCTTCACAGCATTTAATATGGTTTGCAGAGGTCTCACAATCAACCAATCACTGACCCAATGAAAACTCAATGAATATTTATGAGAACAATGGAAACGAAAAGTATGATCAACGGTTATGATATTAATATTATCTAGCTTTTAGACGTAATAGGATCCAGACATTCCTACAACTATCGGACAATCAACTAATTACTGACCTGGTGACAAACCTTCTAATAGATATTAATGAGAACAATGGAAACGATGGTTGCCGTTGAAAATATAACCGATGTATTACTGATGGATATGACTTTATGATGTTAGCATTATCCAGCTTCTAGACTTTTGTGAATTCGTTTGCTAATAAGATCCAGGAATTAATACAACTATCAGACAGTCAACCAACCACTGACGTGTTGGACAAACCTAATGAATATTCATGAGAACAATGGAAACGACACCGGCGGAAACGACTGTGGCCGTTGATAATTTAACCAATGCATTATCCGAAAACACAAGCCATGTATTACCGGAAATGGAGTCAGAGGACGACGGTGAAGCTCTGAGTTTGAGTCACATAATTACTGTCCTCATTTATTCATCCATTGGCGTAATCGGTATCTTCGGCAACTTTTTGGTGTTGTTTGTCTTTCGTCTAATGCGAAGCCGTAAGAGCCGAGTAAATGCCTTCATCTTGAATCAGGCGTTAGCCGATTTCATTACATCGGTGTTTCTCGTCATTTTCGGCGTGAGTCGGATTTTCGAGTCTACGATATACCACAGCGGATCCTTTGGCGAGTTTCTCTGCAGGTTTTGGTGGTCGAGATTTTTTGTCTTTTCGTGTTTCGCGGTTTCGACTTTCAATTTAACGGCGATGTCGCTGGAACGGTTTATCGCGGTCAAGATACCGCTGAAATATCCTATTATCTTCAGTAAGACAAAGACACGTGTGGTGATTGTGTTTGTGTGGGCCCCCGCCATGCAATGGATCTTCCCAATTGGACTATACCAATTACACCGAGAATCGAACTCGTGCATATTCCAGCCGTCGTGGTCCTTCCAGTTGCACGGTGCGATATCCGGTGTTTTGCTCTTCCTGTGGGAGTACTTCATTCCGGTGCAAGTCATGCTCATCGCCTATCTGACAATCTTAAGAACCCTGAGACGAAAGGAAGTACGAGTTAGGATTGTTCAAAGCAGTGCTGCTCAAACCGAAAACGGCGAGCAGCTGCCCACCAGAAACAAAGTTGCTCGCTTCCACGACGAAGTCGGCGGGAGTAACAGTCAACAGCAAAAATCACAAAATACCAGGGGCATATCAAAGTCGCTAAATGGGTCGCAGGCACGCAGACGGAACGTGACTATTACGCTGTTTGTCATATTCATAGTGTACGTGGTGTGCTGGACGCCCAATCAGGTCACTTTTTTACAGTTCAATCTCGGTGGTTCCCTCGACTTCCGTGGGCCGTGGTACCACGTGACCGTGTTCATGGCGTTCCTGAACACGTGCATCAATCCATTCATATACGCCATGAAGCACCAACAATTCCAGTCCTCGTTGGTACGAATGCTTCGCTGTCGAAAAGTGTCGGAAGACCCGACTACCCTGGTGTCATCCATATCAGCAACGGTTGTTGATTGACCGGAAGTCGAAATAATGGTCGAGCATGTAACGTATATTGTGTCTATGTGCGATGACTGCGACCGCATGGCAAGCCGTTTTACTTTTAAATCGCCAAATTACTGATATCAACAAATATCTACCGATATCAGTAATTTATTTTTTATATCGGTAATTGCATGTTTGATGTCAATAAATAATTACCGATATAAAAAAATAATGAGTGATATCGACATTTATTTAATGATATCAGTAATTCAATTTTTGATAACACTACTTCAATTATTGTTATATGTAATTATGCTATGGATATCCATAATAAAATGATTGATATCAATAATTCAATTAGAGATATCAATAATTGAAATAGTGATATTCATAATTACTTGTCGATATCAACAAATAATTGTGGATATCAAAGATTAATTATTTAAATCAATAATTGATTTATGGATATCAAAAATTGTATTATGGATATCATTAATACAATTAGTGATATCTCTAACTGAATTAATGATATTAATAATTGTATTATGGATATCAATATATACCGTTTTTTGTTAGTGAGTGATATCTACAATTCAATTACCGATATCAATAATTAAATTAGAGATATGACTAATTCCATTAGTGATATCAATCATACAATTACCGATATCAGTAAATGAACTAGGGATGTGCTCCAATTATTGATATCAATAATTCAATTTTTATAACACTAATACGAGTGATATCGGTAATTGATGCACGATAAGGATATCAAGTCCTGAATTGGTGATATCAATTATTGTATTTTTTATATAACAAAATGTACGCATTATCAGTAATTCATTTATTGATATCACTAAAGGAATTACTGATATCATCATTATATTTGTCGATATCGGACGGAATTTGATAGCAATTTTCTTTGCCATGTTGTGTTTGTTCGTTTAATGTAATGTATAGTGATATTGATGTAAGCAAGTATATTACCAGCTACATTCATACATATTAAAATAGAACATTAGTCAAAACGTGTTTCAGTGGTAACCCAGTTACCGAGATAAATGTTGTGGCGGGACGGAATGATAATATCGCTAAAATGTGAGAATTGGATGTTGTTATTATTTTTTACATTTTCAAAAGTATTAGGATATAGAGTACCATTGCCACATGCTTAGTTATCGCCAAATTGCTTGATAAAATAATTATGATATTTAGACCTAAGTTCTTAAAATGAATAGATCTTAGTTCGACAATAAATAAATCGATGTGGAGTGACGGAATGTGGCGGAATGGAAAAGTGTCCGCACATTAAACATTTGGAGAAATTTTATCAAATTCTGTTCCGCCACACGGAAAACCGTCTAAAGTGCTCCTATGTTGAGTGAAAACGCAATTTCCTCGATTTTTTTTGGGTGAACCCAAATTATTATTGGTAACCATTATAGCAATAGGTGGAATTTATTGCTGTGATATTGTTTTAATTTTTGGAGAGTTGGGACCATTTTTAGATCGTGCCCAAATTATATTAGGAGTAGGCTGTGGCGTAGTGGTAAGCGCTGCGTCCTTGCACCACTGCGACTCGGGCTCGATCCCCGGTCGGACGTGCAAATGGGATGGCCATGTGTAAATGGCATACACCACAACATGCACTGTAAAAACACATTGGTCAAATTTTACCAAGTCTTGGTCAACTATGCACCGAACCAAATTTAGTAAAAGTCGGTGTGCAATTTTCCATTGAAATTTTTGACCATAGGTGACCCATTATTGGTGAAATTTGACCATTGTGTATAGCCTACAGGTAACGGTTAACTATGCACCAAGCCAAATATGTTCAAAATTGCAATGGGAAAATGCGCACAAAGTTTGACCAAATTTGGTTCGGTGCATAGTTGACCAAGACTTGGTCAAATTTGACCTATGTGTTTCTACTGTGTGGGCAACTCCGACCTGCCTCTGGTGTGTGGCAGTATGCGTAATTTTATTTTCAGGCTACATCAGGGTAATTTTCATAAATGGACTAGATTCTTAAATTTTCCAAAGAGGTTAATTGATTAGAAAACAGGGTTATATGTTTATGGGGTTACATCAATTATGGTCCCCTTTGCCAGGGCAATCGACATCGGTCTTTCATAATCCAACTTCAAAATATTGACATGTAGCAGAAAGTGTTTTCCGAAATATATGGGCGTTGCCAACTATCACCGATGTGATTGGTCAATTATCAAATTTTCCCTGGTGTAGCCTGTAATGAATATTACGTTGGTAGTATACGTAACCAGTGTTGTGGCCAAGCGATTAAGGTTAGTGGCTTTGGAAGCGATGAAGCTCAGCAATTGGGAGATCTGGAGTCGAATCCCAGGTCGGGTCTAGTAGTGTGGGTTTATCCGAGGGCAATCACGGTTTTCCCATACCAACGGCTTTCAATTCGAAAGAAAATAATCAAAATTTGGCTTCAAATTTTAAGTATAGATTGCCAACCGACGTGAAGTTGTAATCGTAGTAGTATAATTATACTTATCCCCCTTTGGTGATCGCTTATTGTCGTAAAATAGAACGCCTTCCAGGCTGGTATTATTATTACTATACGATATTCTACACGAACGAACTGCATTTAAAAAATAGCTGTACTTAGAGTTGTCTGCCAGCATATGTCACGTTCCTATGGAACGCCATGTTACTTCTTTTTACGTCGGACTTAGTAAACTCAACAATTGATGATTTATACTGATATAAGCAATTCATTCGCTGATATAGATAATTAAATTAGTGAGTATCATTAAAATATTCATATTATAAATTTAATTGTTGATATCACTAACTCAATTGACAATACAGTTACGGTAAGTGATATCAATTTATGTTCGATATCATTAATTATTTGTTAATATCGATTGCAGACATCAATAATTATAATTACTGATATCACCAAAATTGAATGATAGAAATATACAAAATAATTAATGATATAACTAGTTATATTGACGATATAATTATATAACTGTATGTTAGTGATACCAATACTTAAATATTGATATCAACACATGGTGAATTTGCACCAGTAACCCATTCGGTGATATCGACAAAGAAATGTACACCCTGCACGGCGTGCCAAGACAGTGTATAACGCACACCAATGATAGATGTCACATGGATATTATGTACAGCCAACCAGCAATGACTATTTGCATATTCAAGAGAGCACTATATATTCGGTGCTGAAATGACGTCACACGCAGAAGGTCTATGGTATTATCGACAATTCAAATGGTGTCATTAGCGTGTCAATGTTTGTTTTTTGCTCATATACATTTATATACTCGGTATACTCCAAATACTGATATCAATACCGATCAGCATCTTCTTAAAAACAACAAACTCTACATAACTTCATTCATTCATTCTACATATGTTAATAGTTTAGGTACTTATAAGGTACAGGTCGGATACTTAATTTGTTATTTATATATTCAACTTATTATGTATCTTATAAAGGGGTTATACTGTGTACACAATTATAATTGCTACAAGATCTTATTGTGCGGCTTGTTATGAATGTGGAATATATTAAGCTTGAAACGCAGATGTATATATCTTATCCAAGACGTTAGTATAATTACTAAGTCACTGCGACAGGCAGCAATATAGAAATGTAATGTTATATTCATCCAGTTAAGACACATAGTGTAGCAATATCAAGTTCACGGTTTATTTTCAACTGTTATATACTACATACAATGTAAATAACAAATAACTATATGCAAGAAATCAGGAAAAATGTACAAGGAATGCAAAGCTTGTATACCGACATACCATCTTAATATTATGAACTTAGAAAGGACTGTGGTGAATTTAATGACTCTGTATATACTAATTTATTGTGAGATTACAGTATTGTTTATGAAATACTTTTAGTATATAAATTATATATCTTAAAACCAAAATATGACGGCTTTAGAGTACTTGAATCACTCATATTTTACTTGGGGAATAGTGTCAATATTATGAAAATAAGTCAATATACGAACAATTTACTTCCATGATTTTGTTATTGAACATTTTCAATTATACCATTAAAGTTGCATTTATTTCAATTTATATATTTGGCATTATGAAGCATTAATTCAATTTACTATCAATCAATGTTCAATATTTATTTATACGAATATTCCGTTACATTTTGATCATGACAAAAGATATACATGGCCTACCTTTCATCCGAAACAAAATTAAAGGAAATATTCGTTCCGCCTATTGTTCAATTCAGTGCATTTTTGTTTGTTACTAATCAAATATTCCATCACCTGTATTTTTTTGATAATGAGCCTACGCGTGCTCGAATATTTCAATCCATGCAAGTTTATTGTCATAATATTGTTGCCTACATTTCAGGCTGTAAAAAAATGTTATTCATCAAAGAAACGCCGAAATAAAAATCAAATATTGCAATATTTCAAATGTTTAATTGCAATAACTATATACGTCTAACCTATTATAGTTTAATAATGGTGTATAGATTACACACACTCACATCGTATGCAGGGTTTTCGCCTCTGAATTCAAATTGGCGGGATCTCAGCGATCCCATGTAGGCTACTTTATACTATAGTAGTAGCTCAGATCGTTCGAGTTTGCGATTAACTACCTCACATAATGCCAATAAATCCTACCTCTCATGCACCGGCAGTGGATAGTAGAATCACCTATACATAATGAATAATTTATCACGTGTGAAGCAACGGCGGCGTGAGGGTTTCCCAGACGGGGTGCCGCCGTTCCCCGGCGGGTTTGGTGGAAGGCTCTTTCCATTCCTACAGTATATTAAAATTATCCCAAAATTCCAGCCGTGCAAATATGCACAGTTGGATTTTTTTGCATTAATAAAAGGCCAATGGCACAAAAATATAAGCACTGTTTCAGACCACGTCGGGGAAAATATCCCTAGATCGGGGAAGAAATCCCACCGTCGGGGAGGTCTAGCGGCCGTCGGGAATATTATTTATTTCGTCCGGAAAATCCTTGCTTATATAAAACTTATTTTTCCCCAGTGTATTAAAAAACATATTATTTTTTAAAATTCCCCAACGGATTAAACATTTCTTCCTCAACAGGGGAAGTGCTCCACAACGAGGGGTCCCTCTGTCCCCGTCCTCCCGCCAGCGCCGCCGTTGGCATGAAGTGAAGAACTTAGTCTGTTGTTGATATGAATTTCATTATGATACCAGTAAGCGGAACATATCGCTGTTAAATAAATTGCAAAAACACTCAAATTTGATAACAACTAAACGTATTTAGAAATATTAGAAATTCGGTTGGATATATCGACAATTGAATTAAGGATATCCAACACTTGAATTAGCTATTTCGTATAGTTATCGCAAGGAGCACAAAAACGAAACAGGTCAAAAGGTCAGACGGGTAAAATCATTGCGTGATTTTTAATCCTACTGGGCATAGTGTTCAATTTGTTCGTTGGCCAATCACATCGGCCACGGCCACATTTGTTGGGAAGCACTCTCCGTTGTATTTGTCTATATTTCAAAGTCAGATTATGAAAGTTCGGTGTCGATTTTCTAAGGCCGTCTAACATTGTCGATGCAAAGCGAAAACACAGAAAGTTACCTCGTCGATATTTTCACAAAGGTAAATAATCATGCTCGATGTGTAATTACGAAATAGCTTATTAATATTAGGGACCACGATAAATGAATTACTGGATATTGTCAATTACAGTTAATTATAGTGATAAGTTAATTTGTAGTTATCGCCCATGGAGCGCCAAAAAATAGTCTGTCACATGCAAGGTCAGACGATAATAACAAACAGCCACAACACTACGAAAGTTACGCTGTCTGACCCCGCACAAAGTTGACTGAGCATGCGCAGTGTCTAACTACGAAATAGCTTATTGAATTATATATATATATCAATAAATCATTATCGATATGAATTATTGCATGACTTGTTGATATCACCAATTTAATTAATAGTGATATCAACAATTGAATATTAAACAGTAATGTGAGTCTCAATTCATTCAAACTAAAGTTCCACCTATTATCAAAACAAACATGCAGTCAATCAGACTTTTTATATTTTTGTTTCACGTTTTTTCTAGTTTTTCCTCTTATTATTCACTTAGCGTTATAAATAATTACAATCGATATTATTCAATATTATTCTTTGCATCTCAAAGGAGCCATATACAAGCTAGCTGTAGTATCACAACAACTTACAGGCGCGGATCCAGCATGTTCTAAAAGGGGGGCGCTAATTTCGAGCGCAGCCCGAACTTCGGGGGCAGCCCTAACTGCGAGCGGCGAAGCCGCGAAGCCGCGAAGCCTTAGCGGGGGGTTTGGGGTCCTCCCCCCAGATTTTTTTTAAATATGGTTATATGCGTTTTCCTGGCACCTAAGAACCCAATTCATGTATATTGTTTTCCTGTAAAAAAATACATTTTGTA
>JAODAI010483834.1:0-13927 GCA_027575025.1 Scotoplanes globosa
ACACACCCCCATGGTCAAACATTGGTACCTCGTTCGAGTAACCAAAGTGCTCTGGGCTGCCGGTCTATATGTAGTTATGACAAGAATATGGTTAATTCTGTATCTGTACAGGTGTATTGTAGAATACCAAACTACAGGGCTCATGATAATTGTTGACATCAACTCAGTGCCTTCATTTAGTCTTCTGATATTTGTATTTCAAAGTTCAGCAATATTAATATAGTAATATGATTATAATGAAAGTCGATAGTTAATTTCCTTCATTGTTCTTTGTCTATAGTAGGCCTATGCTTAACGTTTATTGCTGCAGTGTACATGTATACACATGTAATCTTCTCTGTTAATAGACTTTGATCCCAGGTATGAATTAATTCTGCATATTATTATTTAATGCCTATGACCAGTACTTTAGTAGGAGTATGTATATACATCTGTTGTTTGTATTCATTTGAATTAGCGCAGTGCTGTAAAATTTGAATTCAGTCTCTCTGTATGGCTTACATAATCTAATAGCCTACGTGCGGATTATTAGGAATCTAAAAGTCTGCTTACGGATTACGGAATCTAATATCATACATTTGAGCCGCTCTTCCATTGACATTGAAATAAAAACAACGAACCAAGTTGAACAATTTGAATAATCTTGGCTATGGAATAAATTACTTGCAATGCACATAAACTGATTATTTGCCAATGTAGAAGTTCTTACACAATTGGACAAGTTATTGCTTGTTATTATGGTGATGATAATTATTTTGGGATTGAGTTGATTTATTTCCGAAAATTAAAATAGCCGATGTGAACTGAAGGACTTTTCCGCAGCATGAAGTTGTTTAACATCTGCCACTCCCCTCACGGGGCTTAGACGGTGCCACATGTGACGCTATTGTCGGATATGAGACAGGTATTGTTGTTAATACATAAAACTCAACATCTGGTGACGTCTTCGGCTCTCAACATACTTAATTAGATCATGTAAGTTTATCTACTAAATTGACCATTTTAGGACGTTTTTGCAGCATATGGGACAACATTGTTGTAAACGTTATAAACGTTGTTGAAAGTCCCGTTGAAAGTGAACTTAAAAAATGTGTGTTTGTGGTTTCAAGTAAATTTAGACTTAGACTTAACTTCAAAAAGACATGTTCTATTTTCATAACTTTGTTTCGTAGTTATCGTGATACAACTGGCTGCACTACTATAACTGTAGCAGACTGTGTAGGTTATTACCATTTCGAACTCTCCAAAACTTCTAGGTATTATTTTGGACTCAAACCTATTATGGAAGAGCCATATCGATTTTGTATGCAGCTAAAGTCTCAAAGGGAATTGGTATCATCTACAAACCGAATCAGCATCAGGGTGCCACAGTCCTGTTTCAAATCTATCATAATATATTACCATTGTCATTCTAATTTGGTAGTAGGTTTGACTGTCACTCTCATTTTATAAGAAGTTATAATAATCTTTGCATTTCCCATTGCCAAGTCTGCCCATTGCAATCTTACCTTAACACAGCTCGGTTGCAATCTTACCTCAGTCTGCCCATTGCAATCTTACCTTAACACAGCTCGGTTGCAATCTTACCTCAACACAGCACGGTATTGCTATTAGAGGTGCTAAAGTTTGGAATAGTCTCGACAATAATATTAGATCCCTCTCTACTTTAAATTGCTTTAAACATGGTTCCAACCACTTTTTAACTTCAAGCTATATTTAATACATTACATTTTCATTGATTCTGATGTTCATTATTCAACACTTAATTATTTTTTATTTTCATGGGTATGTAATATTGTCCTTTGCTTGTTTTAGTTTTGTTTTTAATCCTAACTTTTCAGAAACCTCCTTTCAAGATGTCATAGTTTATTCTCTTCTTATTTATTGTTTAATCGTTGTATATGATATTGTGACAAATGTGACTTATGTGAAAAATAAAATTGAATCAAATCAACATGGGACATTATTGTTGGAATATGGGACACTATTGTTGGAATATGGGACACTATTATTGGAGTATGGGACACTATTGTTGAACCTCTAGATTTGGATGATTCAGCAGCTACTCTGAGCATTCTTTATTACTTCACGTAAGTAGTTTATCTACTAAAAAATGAAGACCAATTCAGGGCGTTTTTCAGTATATATGCACCATGGCAGATCAGGTATTATGTCGGTCCTTGGGCATATTGAGATTTGAGTGTAAACTGAAAGCTTTATTTTGTCGGTCCTTGGGCATATTGAGATTTTAGTGTAAACTGAAAGCTTTATTTTTATCCCAAAATTAAGAAAATATTAATTTTGTAAGTTACTGAAATTTGTTTATCACATTGCTTTTAAGCCATTGCACAAATGATATATTTCGAAGAAAAACCTCTTATCTAAAAATTGATAAAGCCGACATAATACCTGAATATTATTGTTGTATACCTAGATCATTCTTTATTACATCAGTTAATGGTAGTAAATCTACTAAGTAAAAAACAATTGTGGACACTTTGCAGCATATCGCACGCTATAGTTGGCACATGGGAAGAGGGGACACTATACGACAAGAAACTCTAGATCTGGACGATTCTACAGCACTAATAGACAAATCAGCTTGTCATTTCACATGATCTCACATGGGTGATTACAACACCTGTATTGTTCATCTTCTTGGAAGAGAACAGTGGTGTACAGAGGGCCTCTGGGCCAAATTCAGGATGTTTTGCAGCATGCAGGACACTATTGTTGAAATATGGGACACTATTGTCGAAGCTCTCTAGATTTGGAAGAGTAGGCCTACCCAGCTCTGAGCTTACTTTATTACATCATGTAATTTACATACTAAATAAAGACATTTTGGACGTTTTGTAACACATGGGACGCTAATGTTGGAACATGGGACAGTATTGTTAAAACTGGGACACTATTGTTGGTACGAGGGCCACTATTTCTTTTAATACATGAAACGCTTAAATCCGAACAATTCTGCAGCTCTATATCTTTTGTCCATGTCATATATGAGTTTACTAGTACTAGACAGGACCAATTCAGGATGTTTGGCAGCATAAGGAATTATCTAGTATTGGTACATGGGACACTATATTGTCTTATTACAGATAACTCTAGATCTGGACAATTGTGCAGATCTGAACATATTTAATAACATGACATAAGTTTATAATTGTACTCAAATAAACACCAATTCATGACGTTTTCAGCATTTGGGACGCCATTATTGCAACATGGGACACTATTGTTTTAACATTTTAAACTCTAAATCTGGACAATTGTTGGGCATCTCTGAATATATTTAGTTACATGATATAAGTTTATCTACTCAAATACACGTTTTTGTAAAAAAATTGTCTATAAGACCTACTACTAGAGGCCAAAAACTTAAAAACTTTTACTAACATTGAAAAACATTAAGACATTTTGGGAACTTGGGACACTATTGTTTTTATATGAAACTCTAGATGGCAATTTTGTAGATCTAAAAACAGCATATCAATTCCTATGCTCTTTTTTGTATGATTCCAACATACCGTTTATACACCGCACGCAACACATATGCTATATCATTACCTTCTTTTTTGGGGGTGTCCTTGTACATGGTTACATTTGTCCGAACCATTTCTCTTATACAGAATTTGAAAGATAAGTTAGTTTTCTTTCCATATGTCTACCTTTTATTTAAATTCCATGTTGTTCGCCACCAGACTTGGGGGGCCAAAAATATATGTTGATAAAAAGCCTGGCTTAAAGCGTTTCCGAAGAGCCTCCATATTTGTGGTTGTAAAAAATATTTGGAGTTTTGTCTTCTCTTGAACGGTTTTTAATAGAGAAATGCCTTATTTACATTATACATAAATATTGCATCCATTTGTTTATTTCAACGTCGGAACACGCCTTAGAATATAGGAAGTATTATATGATTATTTTGAATTGTTAACTTATCTGCGCGTACAGGATTCACACACTGTGAGTATGCTACAAATGCAGTAACCACACTGTCTCGCACAATGCTGTGTTATATGCGCGTGCTGTTGACTGGTATAAATATGCAGGAATGTTTAATTTAGAGGTAGTTTACAGGAGCGTTTTCCGACAAAGGGAATTGATATGATAAACAGGTTGAGACTGGTCTATTGACATGCCATGTAATCATTGCCATCTGGTTAGTTATGTAATAAATGACAGATCACATTGGTCTCCTAACGTTGTAAAATAAATATGCTTTCGAGGCCGTAAGTTTTAAGTTTTATTAAGTCTGCAAGACATCTTCCCAATGTTTGCCCATGTTTGCGCATGTACCCAGTACCCCTGGATGCGGAAAGCATTTGAGATAAAGTGTCTTGCTGAAGAACACATTCTTAATTAATCAACAATAATGCTGGTCTAATTCGAACCCGGGATCTCGCAATTCAGAGTCCGACGCCCTAACCGCTGGGCCATCTCCACATGATGCCCTAGTTTGCCTGTTGGGAATGTTGCCTGTGTCCCGAGTCGATTTGTTTGTTAGCGAAAAAAAATGATATTGCAGTCGATAGCTTCATGATTGGATACAATAGCTAGACGTGACACACACCACTGCACTGTGTAGAATACCTATGCATGCTATACTGTATACATGCACATCTCTTAAAATATATGCATAATTAAATCGTGAAAGTTTATCAATTCAAACAAATCAAGCAATTCAATACGTTTTACAGTAGACAGCTAATATACATGTATGCAAGCAATTATGTGCACTTCAGCATTTGTACGAATATTCATGTATGCATTTGTTTCTGTTTTATTCAGATTTTGATATTCCTGATTCGAACCATTCCCGTATCGAAGACTTAACCAAGGATTTTTCCTCCAAGTCACCAAGGTTGGTCTTTTAATTTGTCTTTTGGTATGCAGTGGTATTAATATATCCTATCATATTGTAATGATACAGTAAGACCTACACACAGTTGTTACAGTGGTACCTGCCTATCACAATGGAGTTATATATGCCCAGAAGTAGGCATTTGTCTGGAAGTAAGGCACCGTCTAATTCCCGCAAGGGGAGTGACAAGACGTTAAACAACTTCATAGCATAGTAACAATTCCCCATCAAATTCATCATTGTTTCCCCTGGCTTCCCGCTGGCATGATGCACTAGCTTGCCTATTGGGAATGTATCCTGAGTCTGGAGTATGTTCAATTCAAACACAGGTCTTTTAAAGGCTCTATAATTGCCTGTCTTGTTTGTTGTCAAAACAAAATCGATACCTGGATGGGGTTGATAGCTCTATGATTGGACTAGTCTGGACACTATCACTACAATCGCGTCACTGCACTCACATCACTGTAGGTCCTACTGTGTAGAATGCATATATGCATGGGAAACTATAGATGGATCAGCACCAGAATACCTTTATGAACTCCTGTCCATATATCAGCCAACATGGTATCTCAGGTCCAGTGATTTGAAACTGCTGGAGATACCAAAATGGCACCTGAAATCGTGAAATGGAACGACATCCCCAAATCCACGAAGGACGTCAATTATTTTGTTACTTTTAAATCTAAGCTAAAGTCGTATTTGTTTAAGAAGTATTATTGATTTTTTCCCCTCTTGTTTAAGCGCTTTGAGCATGCTTCATTGTGTGGATTGGCGCTCTACAAATGTTGCTATTATTATTATTATTATAGCATCAAGCTGGTGACGCTAGTTCGCTTTGATAGTAATTATGCGTAAACAGTAACCTTTCAGACCAAATCTCAGATGGTGATGTTCATTGCATATCTATAGAGTTTAATACTTACATGAACAGCCGATATAGGTTCCTGAGAATCGGTGAAGGAGCGGACACATTCTCCAGTCATAATGTTGACCACCTTCACTGTTCTGTGGTTATAATGAAAAAGAGAACACATTTCTTAGTCCAGCTGTTGAAAATAAATCATCAAACGTAGTACTGTATTGTGACGGAAATGTGCATTATCACCATCTCTTTTAAGCTGAAATAATTTGGTGATATGTACACTAAACAAGTAAATAAAGCTAAGAGCCACAAAATGCATGAAGAAACAAGAGAATGTGCATAAGAAGTAAAAAATATGCATGAAATTAATAATCCCAATTGTCAAAATTATCCATATTAATTAGTAACATGAAAACTGTCCTAAAGGTAAATTCTTTGATATTTTCTACATCCTTGTCATTCATCTGTTAAGGTCGTAGATAATAGTTTTAGATTGAAAAAATATAAAATTTACATATTTAATAATTTATTTAAGTATTTATTAATTAATTGTTCACGCAATAATTCCGCACCATAATATTTCAAACGTCTAGACTTATATTACAAGTCAATTAGTGCTTTTGTGTCCGATGTCCCACGGGAGGGGAAACGGCCCAACAAGATGGTGACGTGCGGTTAAGGAATTAACAATATTTCAATAAATAAATTCATACAAAGTACTAGCTATTGCCAATTTGCACACACTGTAGTAATGAATTACTTCCCGAATGAATTAATCTCTGCCATGCATGGCTGGCCAGCTGCTATCCATTGAGAACAAGGTCAGGCCAATGACCTGGGTTACTATAGCAACACACATTGTAGCAACACACATTGTAGCAACGGCTATGTACGGCATCTCAGCGATTTCCTCTCGGAATTTGTCCAATCCCAAAATAACCCAGCGAGGTATAGCCACGATCACATTCATTACCGCTTAATTACCGCCAATGTTACATTTGCCTTTACCCAAGGCACATGATTCGTCGTCAAAACATAAATTCTAAACGAGGGAAACCAGCGGCCGCATACAGACCACACATCGCACACATGCCTTTGGACAAAGGTAACCATCATTTTTACCTACAAAGTATTTTCCTGCTGTCTACGAGTCTTCCCCTCCACCTGTTGGTCTCGGTCACGTCGGCATAACGGAAGGTGTCACACCACTAAAAGGGGCTGTCCCCTGAGAGGGACACCGGCATGTAGCCAGCTACACTGCCAGGCAGCAGCCAAACGGAAAACAAATTTATTATGTACCCGCCCTGGGAATTGAGCCATGTCATATAACAGTTCATTGGCAATAAACGTACAAACGGTGCTCAATTCATCGGCGATACAGGAGCAGCCCACCTAAAGATCAGGAAATTACTTTCTGAAATTGATGTTTATATCAATTGAGAAACGGGCGAGGGTTGGTTGGGCGAGGGTTGGGCGAGGGTTGTTGGGGCATACGGGCATGGCCGGATGAACGGGAAACCGGGGGTGTAATATAGGAAGGGGCCACATCGCTATAGTGAATATCTGTGGCAAGTTTGGGCATCTGTTAACAATTGGGGAAACAAAAGAACTTTATTATCGGTGTTTGTATTAAAGATATGACATACGTTTCCGATTTGTCTATGTGGAATTGAATCGACAGGAACGTGAGGAAAGATAAGAGTAATGTACTTGTGTCTAATGTAGTTATGGGAGGAAAGATAAGAGTAATGTACTTGTGTCTAATGTAGTTATCGGTGTGACTATTGATGAACCAGCAGCAAACAGGCAGGCAAACTGAAAACAATGTTTCCACTTTCCTGGAAATAGACGGTACTGAATACATCTGGGGAAATCTAATCTGTAGTGAATTCATAGAAATAGTTTGGAGAATCATATAAATTATGTTTAATACTTTGCATTTGTGTAGAAATTTTGACACATTTGGGGAAATTTAATCTATTATAGGTACACTGAATTTAGTGAAGTAGTTAGGAAAATCAAATAAATATCAAGTGTATGTTACTTTGCATTCATATACAAATGTTGATAAGAACTGAAAATTGTCACCCAACGTCAATTTATGGACTAGATTTATGTTAGGTTTAGGCCGTCAAGGCTATAGCTTCATACACACATCTGTAGAGTATTAGTGCTGGTCTGTACTATTTTTAGTAAACTAATAGTCTATAGCATGCATATGATACATATCATGCATAGTAGTAGTAGTAGTATATGACAATATTGCACAAAGTTTATTGCATCAGTTACCCTTTTCCACAATATACTTATGGCTATATGATATATGTGTATGGCATTCAATGGAACCACAAGCAGATATTTAGAAATGCCGTGCCTGGTTATTATATGAAAAGTGGCAACATTAATGAAAACTGGAATAAAAAAATCCTAAAAGGTTTACATTTTCTTGAACACAATTTCTACTTTGATTTTGAACTTCACAACCGATAACATTTGTTCAAAGCTACGCTAGGCAAAACATTAAATCAAACCATCACAGCATTCTGACGCTGAAAACCTCAGAAGACAACACACTGTAGGCGTAGTGTTAAATCATGCCTGCTCTCAGAATCCAGTTTCTATACTACAATCTCAAAACATTGAAATGTATTGAGATAAAAACATTACTTTTTTAGAAATTCACCCCCCCAATTTTTCCCCATTTCTTTTCTTTAAAAAGACACAGCAAAGAAGCTGTCCCGCAATATTACGGGACTCGTGCTACAGGGGTTAATTCTACAGAATGCAGAGAATATTCTAGATACATGATTTGACGTTATTTAAAAAGCACCACCGCACAGCACAGTCTAATGCACAATGCAATAACGATTGGGATATTTAGTATGGCTATGATGATTTTGACGTAAAACCAACTGCAAAATAGCACAATTCAAGACTTTCTCAAATTACAAAATCCAATTGAATCTGTGACTTCAAAATTATTAATTGTATGCATGAGCACCCGATGGGAAGTTGTAATTTGTAATATGAGTCGTAAAATTAAATAAACCTTCAAGGCCTATAATTATTTTCCACATAAAGTGCATCTATACATATCTATACATACCTCTAGCCCCGGGGCTCCCCGGGGCTATCATGCGCCTGTCTCTATATATAAAGCAATGGCCGTGCCACGATTTCCAAGACAGGTGGGCCTAAAACACCAATTTTTCATCCTATAACATGCAGTATATACCATAGCAAAAATCCCTGACAGATTCATATTTTTCCTGGACCAGCGCTACCAATACTTTGTAGTAATTTTATATAAGTTTAGAGAGCCAACTACAAATATAACACCATTTACATTAGTGTAGGACCGATAATTGGATCAGGCTGCGCATCGGGTCGATATATAATTTTCCCAATTTTTTGCCGTTTTTTGTTGCCGATTTTTTTTTTTCTAAACTACTAGCGACACTATTTCAGGCGTCCACCACACGTTGACTAAAGAAAAACTTTCTGACATCCAATTCTATTAGAAGATGTGGCACAATTAGTAAAGAACAAATTGGGATCAACGTTGATAATACCCGTTGAAAATTTGACAAACTTCCAGCAGATGAGGTCTCTCTCTCCGGACTTAGTGTGTATAGGTCTGCACTCATGTATAATGGTTGATTACGTTGGCTGTACCTTGCTGTATATGAGTGCATACCATTATTCTACCATGAAATTGTGTTTTCTAACCACTTTTATAGCAGATATATTAACAAAAACGTTAAAAAATATTAAATTCTTGTATTTTTTTTTTAAATTCTAAAAACATTGGAGCGGACATCGGCAATTTTTTAACAAATATATCTGACATCGGCTCGACAAGAAATGTTCATTTCGGTTGAACAGCAATTTATATACCCAGAAAATGTAAACTACATACTGTATGTATGTGCAATTCATATAAGTTAACCGTTAAAATGGATTCCACCAACAGCACACAACCACATGTGCAATTCAGATAATTTAACCGCTAAAATGGATTCCACCAACAGCACACAGCCTGGGATCAACAAAGGGGTGGTATATAATAATTTAAATAGTACTTATATTTTATGGCCCTATATATACTAAACTACCACTAGTATCAGAGTGGGTGGCTCTTGTGAAATCCTAAACATTTTAATAACTATAAACATTGGCTTCTGATCAGAATTAAATCACAGGCAACTATGACCACATGCCTCCCTCCCTCTCGGAAAGCAACAAATCATAGTATAGCCAAACAACTTGAGACTAAAACAGTGATAGGCCCCATAACCCTAAATCTTCCTCCACCTGCCAAACCATTTAAACAAACAGCCAGCATTGGTTCAATTATATCAGGGAGTAGCAGCAACTCCACTCCCTGCTCCTACCAATCCAGAGAGATCCTGGGACAATTCCATTTAGCTGGGTGAATTATTGGAAACCTTTGGGGATAGGTGCAGTCATAATTCACATGTTTGATATGGAGGCCGGTCCTTTGAAGTTCTGCAGGGGTACAACTGCCATATTTTAGGGACAATTTATGACTATCTCAAGTGGAGGTCAACGATTGGCAATAATTCTAAGCTCTTGTATATTGGTTACCTTATCTCCCAGTTTGAAGTTTTATAAAACAAACCAGGGTTGCTTGGGCCTTCAGATACTTTGCTCCTCTCTGCAGCACAAAGTTAATATAGAGGTGAAGACGATTGATAAATGTTGAGAATTTGGAGAGGTTCACATAATGTCATGTGTTAATGTGCTTATTGCAATTACCAACTTAACAATAATAATGACCTGGAACGCAGCTATATTTTACAACGATAAGCGACCACCAGAGTGAACTAAGTCTATGACTTGTAAATTACAACTTCACGTCGAGTGGCAGTCCATTCTTAATAATTTAAAACCAATTTTGGATTATTTCCTATCAAATTGAAAAGTCGTCCGTATGGGAAAACCGTAATTGTTCTTGGATAAAAAACGTACACTACTAGACCCGACCTGGGATTCAAACTCCAGATCTCCAAATTGCTGAGCTGCATAGCGTCTAAAGCCACTAATCTTAACTGCTCGACCACAGCACTTATGAGTATGGGTCTTGGGTCTGCCCAATATTCATTAGGTTCTAAGGGTCATTGTTCATAAGGTTATAAATACATAACACACAAATATAAAAATAGAGGTTTGTTATTCATAATGACAAAAACGGTTCGTTATTCATAATAAAAGGGTTCATATTTCAGAAGGGCTGTTAATCATAATGGAGAAAACGGTTCGTTATTTATAATAAAAACAGCTCGTTGTTCACAACGGAACAAAATGGTTCGTTGTTCATAAACGATAGTAATCTTATTGTTGTTAAATATTCGTGGTAATTAGAGTTAGCTTACACACATATGGATGTTAAATATTTAATCCATGTAGGAAGTCATAGTTTATACTCTAATGATTTATTGACCAGGTACGTCTCCTGGGTCTTTTCAACACAGAGGTTAAATGAGCCACCAACAGACTGTGTTATACCAGTTAAGCACTGGCATATAATCACCACCACTCCGTATTAGAATGCCCGACCTTGCGGCGATCACAAGTCACATGCTCTATCTATTTACCTCTTGGATCCCTAAAGAGGGGTGAGGAAGATTACACCATGATCTACCTATTGAGAATGTAGCCGAGTCACTGGTCAATTCAATTCAAACTCTGGATTTTTAAAAACCTGAGTTGTTTGTTGGCCAAACTAAAAATCAATATTTCAGTTGATAGCTGCATGATTGTATACAATAGCCAGGCCAGACGGGACACACATCACTGCTCTGTGTATGCCTATGCATAACTATTATGATATAATGCATCCATGGGCTTTTATTGTAGGCATATAGACAACACTGACAATATTGACCCATGCCCCAATGAACCCTTTGTGAAATTGATATTATGTTGGAGTGGGATAGCTAGGTATTCATTCTATGCACTATAGGGTTAGTTTTGCTTTATAACCTCAGACAAGGATCTGTCCTAAACACTGGGACAAGCATGCAGTCTCAGGCAGTCTCAGGCAGGATGAATGGATTAAAATATATTGCCATATAAACCACTTCTATTGTCAACTATACAATGTAATAAATTTGACGAGAACTTCCTTTGATGTAAATATAATAAGGGGCCAGGTTGGTCATGCTAAATGTCTGCCTCCAGCTCTATCAACAGTTAATTCCTACACCTGCAGGGGTCATTGAAGTGGGCACCATGCACCATTTTGCACATGCGGAGACACCAACATTGCCTATTGGGTGTTGATTTATTATACATATTTTAACCACAAAAGTCACCGTTGATTGATTGATTGATTCTAAGGCTTCCTGGCCCTTTTCAAGTCAAAGGTTGTATGAGCCACACAAAGCGTATGATACACCAGTTAGATTCTCTGAAATATAATTATCTTCACTCCCGTAATCCAGCTCCTGACCTTGCTTGCGGCCATCACAAGTCCAACGCTCTTTCAACTGAGCTAACCGGTCAGACAAGGGACCTTTACGGATGTACGATGTCCAGAATGTAGCAGTGCAACAAGATTGGGTTACATTGAATAACAATAACAGATTAGCATGATAAAGGTTAATAGTACTTAAATACTATTCTGAAATGTAGGACAACTGCGAGAAAGGGGAACCATCTCAGATTATCTTAGCCACAAAACTCCTGCGTGGGCGGTTATAGCTTTACCCATATCAGTTTTTATAAGCAACGAGGGACATGGTACAGTTTACCTTTAATTCCATGCATCCGGCCTAAATAGTTGTACAGCTCAATGCTTTCTTAAATGTCCTGCCTGGCTGTAGATCTAGAGTGAGCCCTCTAAGTTACTGTCAACGTCTACTTGCTCAGATAGAAATAGTAATCTTCTGACAGCAAATGTCACATTATAGCTGCAATCTTGTTCAAAACACTTTGCTTATCGAAAATATAATTTGGCTGGAATACGTACTGGAAATATATTCTGGTTAGTAAAGTCTTCTTTTTCATTTAATATGGAACATTGTACCCTCTCTTCCCACTCAATGTTGTGAAGCGACCATGAATGGTGGAGTACTGCAAATATATTTGGGTTGGAATGCAATTCTCTTTTATACGTAACGCTCCACTCCCTCTCCCCCATTCAATGTTTTGAACCAATCATGAATGGTGTAAATATCAGGAGTATTGGAAATATATTTGGTTGGTTATATGTTTTCTCCTTCGTTAAATGATGTGGAACATTCCACCCCGCTTCCCCATTCAGTGTGGTGAATCCATCATGAATGAGACATAGTCTTCATCAGTATTGGGACCAATAGCTAGAGGAGAGGGGCAGCAGATCCAGAGATGTCTCATCTAGTTTTTTCCAAGATTGTAGAGTGCTATGCGTTTTATCTCCGTATAAATAGTTGTACAGCTCTACAAATCACTTCCCTAAATGCCATGTTTAAATGTAAAATCTCCCAGTGTCAAACCCGGTCCAGAATGACAGGTACTATCAATCATTAATGTGTACTCAGATATAAATAGTCATATCTTCTTATAACTAGATATGCCTTGTTGTCCCCAGAACAAAATTTGAATGAAAAACATGATTAAAAGTGTGATTATTATTTTATACAAATAAACCCTGAATTCATGAAATTAAATAATAATCAAATTCTCAAATAAAAATCATAATTGATTATTAATCAAATTTCCTCGTACAAATTTGATAACCGAATTGTATTACATATCTTGCTAGCAAGGATATATTGATTAGGTTTCCAGGCCCTCTTCAACGCAGGGGTTATATGAGCCACCCAAAGTGATTGATATACCAGTTAGAGCCACACATTATGACATATTTTGTCTTGGAAAGCATTAAGACACTGGCATATAATAATAATAATCACCCTGGCATCAAACCCACAACCTTCAAACGACAAGCCTGGCGCTCTATACATGGGAGATAACTATGATACTCTCTCTCTCTACCCCGTGAATCCCTAAGGGGTGAGCAAGAAAGCAAGAAAATACTAACTGACGGCTGCATCATTGGTCAAAGCCCTCCACCTGTAGCCATGACCCTCCAATCACCATCACCTCCAGCCCTCTTAAAATCCCTCTCAACACAGTCCTTCCATCTCAGACGAGGTCTCCCCCTACCTCTTCTACCAACCTCCACATGCGAC
>JAODAI010483945.1:0-13919 GCA_027575025.1 Scotoplanes globosa
ATCTTGTGGGAGATTTATCAGCCAATGTCTTACCCCAAACCATAACAAATTATATACCATTTTAAAGATATTGAGCTATATAATTCAAATATCCAATAAACTAATTTCTCAAAAAAATGACTTTATTATCAAGCTGTTATCGTGGTACCAGCTAGTCACATGTATATGACCCATCACATCAAAAGTCAGGACAAGGCGCACATCCACTTTTTTGAGATATTAACCATTATATTAATTAAATTTAAAAATATGAAAAATTTATCATAATTATATTTGTTATTGTATCAAATGCAAGGACGAAAAGTTGAAAAATTACCATAACATTTTAACAATAGAGATCTTTGGACCAATTTTTTCTACACTGGTCAGAGATAAAACTGTTTTTCAACAAAGTTATTTTCACTGTAGACCGAAACATAATGATAATTTATGATCATAACTTAATTGGTATTATATTATACATACTGGAGAGTCATATAATCAAAGCTAAACATGCACTCTATACAGCTATGCCAATATCCCCAAATATGATTTTTAACATATATTACATGATGTTATGTCGGCATTCTTCATCTTGAGATACAAAAGAGATCACTCGTGCAATGGAATATGACCAACTCCATTAAAAAAGTTCAGTGACTTAGAAAAATATTAATATTTTCTTGATTTTGGTATCAAAATAAAGCCGATTGTCTCCTTTCTCTTTTCCCAGTAATGTCTCAATATGACCAAGGGCCGCCATAATACCTGATCCCCCATGGCGCATGACATATCCATCATGTCACCCAATTAACCACTGATCCCCCATGGCGCATGACATATCCACCATGTCACCCAATTAACCACTGATCTAGCTATAGGCACAGCGGTTGGTGCAACTAATCCAATATTCAACATATATATATTAATTATAGAACGTCAGCATTTGTAATATGTCCAGTACGTCGTTTCATTGGTGCGTACCCTATGTTTATGTCATGCACTGACGTGGTACGCTCAAGGATACAATGAAGGACATCGTGGAAAATCGTCTCAATATTCCATGTTTTACTCAACTTTATGTTGTGGAATAGATTCGCCTCGCCCAAAATTTTACCAAATTTAGATTCACTCAACTGGAGATTATTTCTTATAATACATGTATATTCTCATCAGCTCAATTAATCCTGTGCAGTCATCTTTTCTTAAAATGTTATTCATATTTTTAGTTTATATGGACATCAAATTTATGATATTGACGAAACTGACATACACATGTACATGATTGTACAGAAAATGTTAAGTGTTTTTGAAGTGAAATCGTTCCCGCTCAATCGGTAGTCCCAAAAATCCTTGGAAGCAATTTGGGGTTTTGGTTCATATCCAAGACTTCAAACATGGGAATTGCCTCCTGCATTTTGATTAGTGCAATTTCATTTCCAGAGTATAAATTGTCAACAATCCAGTTTTCTTTAAGAAAGGGTGTAGACGGCGCTATTAAATAAAACGGTATTCTAAGTCTATTAATTAGCCTCCATTTAGCCGGACCAGTTAACCTTCTCAATGCCTTCGTCGCATATACGATTTGACAAAACTGCCCCCGGGGCGCCATCGGCGCATATATGCAGCGAGCATACATTCCCTACTTTTTCCGAATTTTTACATTCAGTTCACCCCATCTGAGTTTCAAATTGGTTTCAAACGATTTATCATAAATTATCCCATCTATTGATGCAGCTTCATCCGGTTCATATAGAAAGTTCTCAAGTTATTTGACATACAAAATCAGGGAATTTAGTTAGGGGTCACTTGAAAACTCACCACGGTGGATGGTCGTGGAAGATATTACTGCATTACTTCAGTACACAGTAGCTGTTAACGTTCGGGAATAGGCTTAATTAAATTGCTGATGGGATGCTCGTATTCAATATTCCATAACTTTACATTGTTCGCAATGTCTGTAAGTCATTTGGTATTGGAATAAAGGTAGAAGTATCCTAAACAACTCTTTTACATTTCAGAAATTGATCAGGGCAAATTTACTAGTCAAAAATAATAATTGAAAAATCATTGTCACATAACAGCTGTTTAGGTGAAAATAGGTGGCGCTCAGTACGTACACTGCAGAATAATAGGTGGACTTGAAAGGATTAATCAACTGCATCATTTCAGTGTTGAAAGTTAGGTCTACGCAGTTATATATCCTAGATAAGTGCCATTACAACTATAAGATGAAACAGTTCTCTTACAACCTTCCTCATTGTGCCTCTCATTTTTGTCCATAGAACATCTTAAGAAGAGCCTTCTTGAGTTTGAGCTGTATTCTCAGCAGCTCCAACACGACCTGGGTCAACAGCTGTTAACGTCAATGGCATCAAAGTCCACAGGTAGGCACAGGTGATGTGTTTTGCCTTGTGATACAAGGATTGCAGGTTCGGAGACTGATGGAACCAATTCACTCTACATCCTGAACTCTTATCATGCCCGAACAAAAGCACATTGGGAGGCGGCCCGCCCGCGACGCGCGACAGGGGCGGTCACTTTCAGGGGCTCTGCCTGGTCTTAGAAAATGTTTTAGAGAAAGTGATGGCGGTATATAAAATCTACACGGTCCAATATATTGTTTGAGCAACAAAACATTGCCGCTCCTATTTAGATATTTCCTGTAATCGTTTAATAGATGTTTATGTTTCTATGAATTTGTGAAATATGCTCAGTTGCTTGGCGTGTTTTTAAAAAAAATGCTCGGCATGATAAGAGTTAAGCAAGGCATTTAATCTCGATTGATTCTCTCTGCCTGGGTGCTAATTGTGTACCTGTGATGTGGCTTTTGTTATATTAGCCAGGTATTATGCGCTGTACAACGGATGCATGCTAGTTTGTGACGCCCCCTGGTACTTGATGCGGGTTATCATGACCTGGAGAATAATAAGAGCTTTGAAGCTGGTTATGTTAACTTAAGCGCAGCTATACTTCAATCAATCAATCGGAAAATTTATAAAGCGCCGAATATCCAAAGTAGAAACAATGCTCAGTGGCGCTAATAGTCCAACAGAAACTTAGTAAGCATCCGTTAGTCTTTCAGTCAGACTATGGAGTATAGCGCCCTGCTGATTGTCCCAATACCGTTAATGCATCGCCTTTGGTGGCTGTAAAGTCCAATACTGGATTGACAGTCCCGGTTGCATTTACAGCAAATGTAGATGGAGACTGATGGTGTGGCACGCTGACTTTCTTTATGTCTGGCACGCTTTTCGTCTGAATTCTTGCGTATCGTTTCCTCTCTCCTTTTCAGTTCAATAGTCGCCTCCTTTCTCGAATCACTTCAATTGCTGGCTGACTTCCCCCATTTTGACACATTGATAACGGTGGCTTTCGTGTCGCTATTACATACGTCATTGAAGCGAAGATATGGCCGGCCGATGGATCTATTTTTGGATGGAAGTTCACCGTAGAGGAGATCTTTGGGGATTCTACCATCTTCCATGCGCCTGAGAATGGTGGGAAGTCCTGCATGAATAAGAACCGTGTTTGCTGGTATACAGCAATGTATGTAGATAACGTTCAATCTCATTTCCTGACTTGAGTACAGGGTCAAGGATTCACTGCCATTGAAAAGGGTGCTGCGAACACATGCCTTGTAGACGTCCATCTATAAGTGTTTTATTATTATTATTACAGTCAACTTTTTGCTGTAAGTGAAGTGGTGGATTTTTAAGAATTACATAATAAATTGTGTCGTATCCAAGCTGGGTGTTTCACCTGTCAATGTACACAGTTATGCGAGTAGAACTAACTACACTTGTTCACTGTCATCGCATTGCCTCAACCACAGTCCAGGGGCCCTATTCACAAAGAGTTGCGTACGCCAAAAATCTTACAAAATTTGTCCGCAAATGCGTAAGTGCTATTCACACAACCTTCGTACAAAGTTCTTAACTTACACTTTGTATGCCTACCAAAGAAGTAAAAGAAGTAACAGTTTGTTTATCTAGTCTAAGCCTACTTCATTGGTGTTTTCTTTAGAATGGCTTCAAACCACATTTATAGCCCATTCTTTTGTTATGGTAATTCTTTAGAAATAGCACCTGTCATGCACAATTGATTTTCTTGAAAAGTAGTGGACAACATTGAGAGGGAAAGGTAATGTTTCATAACACTGCCTGCACACTGTGTGTATATTGAGCATGTACATTGAACTTTATATCACACTAGCGTAGAACACATAATTTTGACAGTGTCGCACTTGAACAGAAAATAACTCGAAAAGTCGTCCATTATTGGAATCTAAATTATGTCATGGACGCCTTTAATTTCTTATCAAAGCCTTATAATGTGTTACCACCAGATTTCCCATATCTTGAAATGTTCCATCTCTCCGGAGAGCGGTAAGTCTTATTTATCCAACAAAATTTAACAAGAAAACCAACGTTACGCCAGTCATTGGGTTTGCGTAAGGTTACAACCCCAAAAATACTTTTGAGAATACGACGTAGGGAGAATTACGTTTACGCCAAAATATTGGCATACACAAGCTTCGTGAATACGGCCCCAGGGCTCTATCTATACATTATTATACTGGTGTGAAAACTGGCCATTAAGCAGTATGACAACAATGACTTTGATTTTCTGTACCCAGGTGATGTCAATCTCTGTGTAAATAACACAGCTTTACACACATGTCTGACGTCAGTGATAGCTGCATATGACAGGTGAGTAATTTGTCTGTTTTACATACATATCCTCTTTGTGTTCGATAAGCATGCATGACTTTGAGCATGATCAAAACTCTAGGGGTCCGGCGCTATTAAAAAGGCCGTCGGCTTTTGTGACGTAAATATCACCTTAGAAAGTTACTTGACCCTCACGGTTCTGAATTTTATAGCTATTAAACAGGAAGTTTGAACAGTAGCTGGACTTCTCCTAAAGAGTAATTCCAGATGTGCTATGTCACAACGTGGGTCAATTGTCTATTTTGACTTGCATGCTTGACTGCATAACAATGCACCCAAAGTCATTAAATTGCTGACATATTTGAATGGCCACTGTGTTAAGATGGTCTTCCTGAGGTCCCATGCAGATCTTGGTCAATAAATGATATAGTAGTTGAGTTGAGTCTCATCCAATGATGGGTACATATGCACCAAAGGCGCCTGTCGCATCATGTCCTCGTCTATTCGACATGTGGTAATCCTCCTCCATATATCTTGATCGTGCGCTAAGCTAAGTTCATTGCATCATCAAAATTGTTAATTGTTTATGGGCTTGAATTGTGACTTCAGTGTGATAAGTAGCGTGGTTACTGGTCTTCGTCTTGGTTTCTTCATATATATATCAGTGCTTCTCTCGGTGCAAATGTTATAATTTTTGTTGCAGCGGAAGTGCTATCTACCCTTACATGTAATTATGTATAAAGCCACTCGATCAGAATTGATCAAAAGTCGATATTTTGAAACAATACTTATTTTTACGTAAGAAAATAACTTAAAAAATATGTGTGGATTTTTTTGTTTTAAATGCCTCCTCGTTTTCAGCATAAGGTACTTTAATTTGTATCTTAAATATTTCTATGCTGTTACATTATTAACTAAGCTGTCCCAAATCATATATACTTGGAATATGTTTCTTGAGGCAATTGTACTAGCAATAATCCTATATATATTATATATATATATCATAAAAAGTTGTGGAATTATTACGGTTCTGACAATTGAAAAAATAGTACCCGGGAGTATTTTTGAAGTTCGCCGGGTGGACCTGCCATTCTTCCGACACAATTGACTTCATCCGAATGACTGTTGTGCACGTCGTTTGTGTACCTGCTTCATGCACTATCAGCACAATAGTTTCATCTTTTCGGGATACTCAGCAGATTTTCACTCCAGAGTATTGAGACTTCTAAGGCGGGAAAGCCGACGCCAAGTTCAGGGAATGCGGAGAGTTACTACATGGAAGAAGGTTTTCATTGAAGACGAAAGGAAGAGTTTATAAAAGCTGCGTGAGACCTGCAATGTTGTACGGGAGCGAAACATGGTGTTTGAAGGAAGCTGATATGGCGATCTTGAGGAGGACTGAGAGAGCAATGGTGCGGTCAATGTGTGGTGTGAAGCTGACGGATAAAAGGAAGACCGATGATTTGATGGAAATGCTTGGGCTGGAGGAATCGGTGAAGCGGCTGGCAAAGGCGAATGGAGTCCGTTTTTGATTTGTTTTGAGGAAGGATGAGTTCCCTCCCCTGAGAAATGTTACAGCTATCCCTACTTCAAAGTAACCTATGGTGCCATGTTTACACATTAACCCTTTCAATGCCATGGTCACATAAATGCACCATAGCTTACACATCTCAGGACGCCATGGTCGCATAAATGCGACTTGTATACATCAACTTTATTTGTCCAATTTTGTACATTCAGTTCACCCCCTGCCAACTTCAAACTGGTTGCAATCGATGTATCACTAAATTTTTGACCCGGTGATACCAAACTTCAGTTCGGTTGGCATCGACATATTTCAAGCTATTAAAAATCACAATCTGGGAATTCAGTTCGCGGAATAGGTATACATGATATGATAGTAGACAATGGAACTAATGGTCTAATGGAGAGGCTCGTAGATAATATTTAATAACTTGACCATCGTTCACCATACATAATTATTTTTGTGGTATCATAATAAAGGTAAAAGTGTTCTACATGACTCTCCTTTACTCTATAAATTGATCAGAGCGGCATGTTTACTTGTAAAAAATAATAATTGAAAAGTTATTGTCATATAAACGCATTGAAAAGTAGCTGGACTTGAAAGGGTTAAATAGACATTAAAAAGACAGGTTTGTGTACACAACTCAGCAGGGAACTGTGCTGATGAATAGATTCATAAAACTTGGGTGGCATTGTAAACTTTGGCTAGTCATTTCACAGGTTGCAAAGTCGTGCAACATGCTTATTTGGACACACTCTATTGGACACACTTATATCTCATTTAACAATGACTGTATTGCATGGTAATTATTGTTACATGGTAAAGTTCTCATGTTAGATAATAACTCACATTAACAAAACACCAATGTGATGCACTGTGATGCACACTTCTTAATTATGAGATTTTTACTTTTTAACTTCAAAAAGATTTGACAATAGATTCCAAAATCTTACCTATTTAATTTTCTGGAAGATTAAGAACTATTTCAAAAAAAAAATCTCTACAACATTGACACCATTTCTAAGATTTTTTCTAAAGAACTTCAAGTATAATGAACTGTTATCAAAGAATATGGTAATATTGTAACATATAATGTGACATATATGCCCACTAAAATGTCATAACATCGTAAATGTACAATTTGAGATATCGGTAAAATATTGTTTCTTAGTCAAAACATTTTAGGTGTAAATTAGTGTGCATAATGAAATATGTTTTATGGAAGTCATTAAATGTCATATTGTGGATAAATGATAGTATAGTCTTATTATAGAAACACTAAACGTGGGTTGGATATCGTGAGGGACATCGGGTTGTTTTACTAACAAAGATTATCTTAGTGGCTCCTTGATTTACACAACTTATATCGTTGTGTAGATATTGATCCTGAGAATGTTCTAATTAGCAATTTGAATTCCACAAAAAAGGCAAGATGCAATAAAACAGATTTCTATAGTTAGAGCATGAGCATACTACATGTACCAGCAAGCTTTGTGTAGGCCTAGCGCGTACCCATTATATAGAGTACGCTCTACAAACAATATGTGATGCACCACGCCAGATCGGATATTATGTCGGCATTCTTCATTTTGAAATAGGGGAAGTTGTTCTCCAAAATACATCACTGGTACAGTGGGAGATGACCAAATAAAAACAGTTCAGTAACTTAGAAAAATAGTATTTTCTTCATTCTGGTAATAAAATAGAGGTATTGGGCTCCTCTTTCTATTTCCACTAATATCTTGACATGACCAAGGACTGACATAACACCCGATATGCCGCGGCGCATCACATAAGATTATCGTAAATGTCCGTATTCGTATGCACATTGACTCTACACACCATTTGATGTAGTACCAATATACACTGCGTGTGCATATCGGCCGCATATCGCCTATCTAGAAATCATACATGTATTACATATAACAGGATGGTATTATCGCTCACGTCATGAAGCACCATAAACCAACATGATATTAGTATATACAGTAGGTGTAGTACGCGTTGGGCATTAGTACGATACAGTTGGAAAACAGGGGCGGTATAGGGTACGGTCACAGATGGTATACATCGCCTTGTGCCGCTAGATACCCGGCTCTCGGTCAAAAGTGAAGCCTTCATGCGTTTGGGGGCCACGTTTTGATAGTGACAAGAAGCAGGATTCACGAAACACATCACTACATGGTATAAAGTGTAGGAAAAAATTATAAAATAGTGATTTTATATTTTGTTATATTGACATAATTTTAGAGATAAACACTTTCCCCAAAACATCCATAGATTAGACGGATAACATAAATAGGTACATGGTGGTTCAAAAATCAATTAAAAGCACAATCAATATATTGTATATTATCAAGTTTTCATCGATGTTTCGTTGTGAATTGGTATTTACACTATTTACATTGTGTACAAACTGTATAGTATATTCATTTACCATTGTATCACTTACTCATTAGTTGGGATTAACGGGAATCCTTTTTAATACCCGGCTATATATGATCTCTGTCCGGGTAGGGGGGGATACTTCTCCCCCTATCATCTCGACCATGACTCTCCAAATGACTAACTTAATTGGGCTATTTTGGTGTTCACCTTCCGGGGAGGGGGGGGGGAGACTTCGCATACAACCTCTTTTCACATACTGTTTAAGGCATAAATTGTAAAACACACTTTAATCTGCGATCATTGTTGATAATCCTGTGACAGATTTGTCACACAATTGTCTTACTCAAAATCATAACAAATTATGTGTCATTTTAAAGTTTGTCAACTATAATAATTATAATAACTTAAAATTCCATAAAATTTACTTAAAATTCCATTCAAATTGACTTTAAAGTGATGCTGTCGTAGCAGACACATTATATTATGCACGGGACGCAGAAACAATTGACCTACCTGCTGTGAAATTATAGTCTTGTAAGGGTTTGGATAATATAACCTCTATTGTTGCCGATGAATCACCTTCAGTCACGGAAGTAGCATTCAACGTAATAGAAACTATCCAAAGAAACAAAAACATAATAATCATCAGAAATATTATCTAAAACAATAATACCAAGAGATATACCTAGAGTGTGGTGATCTCCTAATTGTCTTAAAGTTGTAGAACTGTCAACCTACAACCGCATTGTGGCAAATATCAACTCAAAATTATTTTTTAAGATATTAGTAAGAATCCCTGTCCGCACAATTCAAAGAGGTCGTGACAGGTGAATAAACAAGAAACTTAAAGAAGTCATGACAAGGTGAATAAACAAGAAACCTAAAGAGGTCATGACATGGTGAATAAACAAGAAACTTAAAGAAGTCATGACAGGTGAATAAACAAGAAACTTAAAGAGGTCAGACATGGTGAATAAACAAGAAACCTAAAGAGGTCATGACATGGTGAATAAACAAGAAACCTAGAGAGGTCATGACATGGTGAATAAACAAGAAACATGCAAAGTGCATGGTGATTTCAATGTCGTAATTTTGAAGATTTGGCAGCCTACAATTCGGATAATGTGCCAGGGAAATAACAATATTTTATAGTTATAATTATTGAGGTTAAATATTTTAGCAAGAAACCCTCTATCGCGCGGCATTGCGTGCTAAATATCAGCTCAATCCGACTTAAGATTCTTGAGATATGGTCACATCTTAGTATTACACAATAAGCCACACCCACTACTTAATATGTATGAAACAGATCTAATACACAGTATGCTTCTTCACATAGCCATATCAATGTTCCTAGTGTCAAAATATATTTTCAATATATATCAAGCCCCGCTCACTCTTTAATATGGCTTGCCATCTTTTAAAGAACAATACAATTCTCCATTGACCCATAGAGCTTCAATATGCTGCATATCAACTCAACCGCTATTATTTTTTATGAGCCACTTCTTAAGATTTTCTTACTACACCCCACTCACTAATTAATCTGAATGAGATCACTGCCAAAAAAAGACAAGCTTCTTTCCTGTTCTACAGGGTATCATTTTGTCCTAATCTCAGAATAACATATTGTGTAACTGGAAAGAAATTATAACTGATTTGCTTGACTGGAAGGAATTAGTAACCAGGCTACTATTCCTAACCCATATTCAGGTTTCATATATTATATAATTCATACTGATAATAAAATGTACAGAATGAATTCCTTTAAGGGATGAAACCTAAATTATATTATGCATCTGAAATGGCAGAACAATAGAAATGCAGACAGACTGCCCACCGTTTAAATGCATCTGGAATGCGGATAAATGGGCATACAATGGAACAATGCATATGTTAATACAGCCTTTATAATTATACAATCCAGCCCACACATATTTGGTGTAAATGAGGTAATCCGTAAGTATAAGCTGATCCCAGGATTGTTGTTGGCAGGCAATTGTTCAGAGGCCAGGAAGAGTAGAAAATGTGAACAATAGGTAATCTCCCGGTTTATATGCATTCAGATTAAAATGCATCGCAATGGGTAATTTAATATAGGTTTCATCTCTAATGTAGCTTTGTAATTATGATAATGGAATAATGCATTCATATAGCCCAGCTGCTCCATTGGTTAATACACACATACATGTACAGTTGTGCTGGTATAAAATAAATCAGAACCAGCTTACATCATTCAATATTCCTTCCTATAACCTTCACAACCATATAGTAACAAAAAATGATTCAAGCTGCGTTTAAACTTATCCTGGCCTGTAATATTACGCAGCATTACGAGAGAAAGAGGGATCATTTCTTAACGGCACATCAGCATCGAGGCTATATTGGTGCCAGATACGTTAATAATATTCATGTCCCATTCAGGGTATTTTACGATACTGGCAAATAAAAGGACGTTTTTAAAGTTAGTATGACCCGCCCTCCAGTGGTCTCGAAGCCACGAGGACGCGGAATCACTATTCAGTCTCCCGGCGTACAGGCAAATGATCTAACCATTGCGCAAGAGCTTAATATGTATATTGCGAGACACATATAAAGAAATTAAAAGATATGATTACTTTAATAACTATTTTAATTTATACGTACAATCGTCATCATCTTCTATTGTCACAGTACTGGTTGCCTCCACAGCTACAGTGACAGCATCAGTCCTGGTGTATGAAGCAGGAGCTGTCGGTATTCCAAATACAACATCAAATGTCTCATCACCTTCCACCGTAGTGTCATTGATAATTGCAAACACGAACGTCGCCTCCGTAACACCAGTTGGTAATGCAAAGAATGTAAGACTGTCGGAATAATCACTAGGACTGTATGCTGTTCCATTCACGAAGGTTATAGCTGTAATTTATTATAAATAATAATAATAATAGGTTAAATACTATAGAGGACCTGCACTGGTTTGAATCTGAATTTACATTGTGAACAGCCAATCATCGTCTGTAAATCAGCCAATCAGCAATAGTTATGCCATTGTCAAGGGTATTTTTGTACTATAATTCTGCTAAATTTGATGAAATGACGTAACATGTAGAACCTCTACTACAACCAGTGATAGTAGTGGTAATGTCAAGGTATGAGTTAATGCGGTGATTGGAAAGGGGTATCATATAGATTTGAAATTACTCTACAGAACAAATTGGCTGGATGTAGACCTTCCGCATGTGGCATCATTTCATTGAATTTAGCAATATTATACTATGCTAGTGCCCCCTTGGCTAAGGAATAACCATTGCTTACTGGCTGTACACATGTGCTGTGATATTGTTTGTTTACATATTTAAACGACTTGGCAGCCAGTGCAGAAGGATTATTGTTGTACGTAAATATCTTGAATTTGTGCATTGCTACCAACCTAGCTGTGTGTGTGTTGTATATATTAACCAACGAATGCACATTAATCCGACCATATAAATAAACTTATAAATAATATGTAGTTCGTACCCAATGATCATGTTACTCTCCTGCCAGTCTTATCCCCCATGGTCACTGCAGTAATTAGGACACAACAAACGGCAAATAATGACATAGAATTAATGGGTAATTATTCTCCCTTTCAAACTTGACCCTTCATCTGAATTGGGCAAGTCATATAAATGAACGGGTATCATATCCCTTTCAAACTTAACCCTCAGGTGAATTGAGCATGTCATATAAATCAATGGATACCCTGTCCCTTTTAAACTTGACCCTCCGGTGAATTGGGCGAGTCATATAAATGAACGGGTATCATGTCCCTCTCAAACTTGACCCTCAGGGGAATTGGGCAAGTCACATAAATCAATGGGTATTGGGTGCCTTTCAAACTTGACCCTCAGGTGAATTGGACAAGTCATATAAATGAATGTATATCATGTCCCTTTCAAACTTTACCCTTTAGGTGAATTGGGCAAGTCACATAAATATCGGGTCTCTTTCAAACTTGAACCTCAGGTGAATTGAGCAAGTCACATAAATCAATGGGTATCCTTTCGCTTTCAAACTTGAATTGGACAAGTCGTATAAATTTCATGTCGTATAAGTTTCATGTCCCTTTCAAACTTGACCCTCAGGTGAATTGCGTAGGTGACGTCAATAAAGTCAGGAATTCCATTTGACAGCTGAGTGCAAAATTATTTAAAAAGCACAAATATTGCCATAAATTCATTAAATTTTCATAAGACAACATATCAATACATACCTGTATTGAGATAAAATCATGCATATTATTCAATTATACCATTCATACCTCCTGTGAAATTGGCGTCTTGGAGAGCATTGCTTAGAGTAATATTGATCGTTGCTGTCCCATCAGTTTCATCGACAGTATAATCACCCACAGTAAGAGTTGTTACTAGATCGAAAGAAAAACAACATGACATGTTTCTAACAACAAAGTAAAGAAGGGTGTGAAAGAAAGTATATATATCAGTACCATGTATCAAAATACATGTAACATACACTTGTACCATGCATCAGAGTCAATTCACATCGACAATGCATACATTTTAAACCATTTTGACTTACCTTTGTGCATTCAGATATATTTAAAACAAGCATTTGATAACACGTTGCTTGACCGCCATGTCTTGTTGTTATATTTCAAATTATTATAGATTGACAGTCGTATTTTAAGTAAGAGTTGATATTATGTTGCTAAACAGACATATTTCAAGCCATATGTCAAACTATGTTGATAAAACGTTGTGTCTTAAGATATATTTAAACTATATAGATTGACATACGCCATGCTTAAAATTATATTTCAAACTATTTAGACTGACCGCCATGCTTTAGGTTATATTTGAAACTGTGTTAATAGAGCACCATGTTTTAAGTTATATTTCCAACTATTTTAAATAACTACTTTTTGTAAGTTATATTTAGAACTATGTTGCTTACCGCCATATTCTAATTTATATTTGATATTAGGTTGCTAAGCCGCCATGTTCAAAGTTTTATAACAAACTATGTTGATAAATCGTTGTGTTTAAGATTATATTTAAAAAAGTATATACATTGATTATGTATGCTGTGTTTTAAATATATTTAAAACTATTTAGATTAACCACTATGGTTTAAGTTATATATGATAGTGCGTTGATACAATGCCATGTTTTAAGTTATATTTCTAACTAATTGAAATAGCTATGTTACGTAAGTTATATTTCTAACTAATTGAAATAGCTATGTTACGTAAGTTATATTTCTAACTAATTGAAATAGCTATGTTATGTAAGTTATATTTCTAACTAATTGAAATAGCTATGTTATGTAAGTTATATTTCTAACTAATTGAAATAGCTATGTTA
>JAODAI010484056.1:0-20580 GCA_027575025.1 Scotoplanes globosa
AGAAGTCCAGTTCAATCTGTATATGAAATGAAAGTATATCAAGTTAAAAATCAAACTAAGTTACTTAATAAATTCATGTAACATATAGTTGAGGCATTTGTTTAAGGGCTAGCCGAATGTAAATAATACCCTGGATCATGTTCCAATCTAGTATCGATACATTGTCATGTTCCAATCTAATATCGATACATTGTCATGTTCCAATCTAATATCGAGACACTGGCATGTTCCAATCTAGTATTGATACAGTACCATGTTCCAATCTAGTATCGAGGCACTGTCATATTCCAATATAGTATCGATACAGTGCCAAGTTCTAACCTAGTATTGATACAGTGCCAAGTTCCAACCTAGTATTGATACATTGTCATGTTCCAATCTAGTATCGATACATTGTCATGTTCCAATCTAATATCGAGACACTGGCATGTTCCAATCTAGTATTGACACAGTACCATGTTCCAATATAGTATTGATACAATATCATGTTCCAATCTAGTATAGATACAGTGTCATGTTCCAATATAGTATCGAGATATTGTCATATTCCAATATAATATCGAGATATTGTCATGTTCCAATATAGTATCGAGACACTGTCATTTTCCAATCTAGTATCGAGATACTGTCATTTTCCAATCTAGTATCGATACAGTGCCATGTTCTAATCTAGTATCGATACATTGTCATGTTATAATCTAGTATCGATATACTTTCATGTTCAATCTAGCATCGATGCACTGTCATGTTCCAATCTAGAATCGATGCACTGTCATGTTCCAATCTAGTATCGATACACTGTCATGTTCTAATCTAGTATCGATATATAGCCATGTCACAATATAGTATCGATGCAGTGTCATATTCCAATATAATACCGATACAGTGCCATGTTCCAATATAATATCGATACAGTGTCATGTTCCAATATAGTATTGATACAGTGTAATATTCAAATCTAGGATCGATACAGTGTTATGTTCCAGTCTAGTATCGATGCATAGCCATGTTCCAATCTAGTATCGAGACACTGTCATGTTCCAATATTGTATCAATGCATTGTCATGTTCCAATCTAGTATCGATACAGTATCATGTTTCAATCTAGATGATCGATATATTGTCATGTTCCAATCTAGTATCCGATTCAGTGTCATTTTCGAATCTAGTATCGAGACATTTTCATGTTCCAATATACACGATCAATACAGTGTCATGTTCGAATCTAGTATCGACATATTGTCATGTCCCAATCTAGTATCGATATATTGTCATGTTCCAATCTAGTATCTATACAGTGTAATGTTCCAATCTAGTATCCGATTCAGTGTCATTTTCGAATCTAGTATCGATACATTGTCATGTTCCAATCTAGATGATCGAGAAATTGTCATGTTCTAATGTTGTATGGATACATTGTCATATTCCAATATGATATGATCGAGATATTATTGTGTTCCAATCTAGTATCGATACATAGCCATGTTCCAATCTAGTATCGATACATAGCCATGTTCTAATCTAGTATTGATACATTGCCATGTTCCAATCTAGTATCGATACATTGTCAGGTTCCAATCTAGTAAAGAACACATTGTCATGTTCCATTTTTTATTTTTTTTCCATCCATATTTTATTTCAACTTTCAATAATAAAACATGCAACATAAGAAGTTAGGCGCAGCTTACTGAAAATAAGTTAATTACCAAAATAATAAGAAGTCCAGTTCAATCTGTATATGAAATGAAAGTATATCAAGTTAAAAATCAAACTAAGTTACTTAATAAATTCATATAACATATAGTTGAGGCATTTGTTTAAGGGGTAGCCGAATGTAAATAACACCCTGGATCATGTTCCAATCTAGTATCGATACAATGTCATTTTCCAATCTAGTATTGATACATAGTCATGTTTCAATCTAGTATCGATACATTGTCATGTTTCAATCTAGTATCGATACATTGTCATGTTATAATCTAGTATCGATACATTGTCTTGTTCCAATCTAATATCGATACAGTGTCATGTTCCAATCTAGTATCAATACATTGTCATGTTCCAATCTAGTATCGATACATTGTCATGTTATAATCTAGTATCGATACATTGCCATGTTCCAATCTAATATCGATACAGTGTCATGTTCCAATCTAGTATCGATATATTGTCATGTTCCACTCTAGTATCGATACATAGCCATGTTCCAATCTAGTATCGAGACATTATCATGGCTATGACGTTAACGATTCAACATTTGATCAACACATAAATAAACGAACCTACCACCTACATAATACATAAAATACACAATTCATATGGACACTAAATATCACACTCAATATGTGGGTCTATGGCAATTGTGAACTTTAATAAATACTACTGAGATAATGTTTACGCTCTTATTGAGGATGATTGTCGGATATTGCGGATTGCGAAAAGATATATTGACGGAATAGTATACCAGATATAGTAATAATGCGGTCTACCTGTAGTAATAATGTATATTTTATACGACTAATGGTGTACCAGTCTTTTAATATAGGTGGATTAACGTTAATGGTATATGCACTACATCATATCACATCGTCTGCAAAACAATATTTTACAATACGTCACATTATAATTGCGTCTTTCTCTTTCACAGATCCGTGGACTTTGACCTCGATATCATTATTAATTATTATAATGACATTGACCACTGTATGCATTGGCACTATATGTAGCATCATGAAAATGAGAGGTGTGTAATATATCAATATTCATTAGTTTAATTATCTTGACCACTGTATCTATTGGCAGTGTATGTAACGTAATGACAGGTATATAATATATCAATTTTCATTATTATAATCATCTTGACCGGAGAAAGTATTGGCACTATATATATCATAATGAAGTTGAAATGTATGAAATATATCAATATTCATTATGATAATCAGTGTCAACACACTGTATAATGCGACAGTTTGTAGCACAATGCAAATGTAAGGTATATGTAATGTTTCAATATTCATTATTATAATCACATTAACCACTGCAAGTATTGGTATTATATGTATAATGATACAGATGGGTGGAAGGTGTGTAGTATATCAATATTCATTAATCAACCTCAGCATTGTGCCTATTTGGGATGGTGTATTATACAATGACACTAAAAGGTATGCAATAAAGTAACAAACAAATAAATGAAGTAGGCCTATGTTGCATATTATTATGATGTGCATGTCTAATATACAAACTGTCGATAGTTCTGGTTATTATCGTTTTACGAGGCATTCATAAACCTCAGATTACCAGTTGTTCGAAATCATGCATTGTATTAAGAAGAAACTCCCTTAAGACCGGTCGTAAATCCAATACAAAGTCATTGTTTTGAGTATTTTAGTGCACGTTAAGGAATCACTATCATCAACATCATTGTAGTGTATCGTTCGATTTGTATGAAACATATAGGCACATTGTTAAAACACACATTGCTAAAACACACAGTGTATTAACCGGTTTGATGTCATCATATATACGCCGACATATAGCGGTCATGTTCCGTTTAACGTATGTGGTGTCGCATCCCTGTTATCATTACACAATAAAAACCCTTAATAATCTACTCATTATTCCCCAATTAATATACCCCGTAACTTAGCAAACAGGAAGTAAACATAATTACGATCATGGCTTGCATATTTGTAAAATACATATTTATTATTTCATATCAAACATTGCACTTGATGAACACACAAGTTTGCTCAATTAATACATATCATAGTATAATTGGCGTGCGTCAGTGACGAAGCATATATCTTTGTAAGTATTGTTATTATCAGAGTGTCACGTATGATACTTAATAAACAGGTTTGGATTTAGCTATGTTTTTAAATGAAGTTTTCGGATTGTATCTCGCGAAATATTAGTCAGACTAAATTATAAAATTGTAAGTCTATAGCAGTTACAGTACATTTGCAGTCTGGTTTGTACTGAATGTGTAACGTAGTATCACTGGGATGCATTTAGCATGTGCCATGCATATTATATAGGACACAAAGTATACCGTACATCTAGTCACAGACTACATATATACATGAATAGTATAGTAGGCCGAGTAGTAGTCTGTTCTACATAACATACTCCCTTCACCCAATTCGATCTGGCAGAAGCTTCATTGCATCATCTAAATTGTTAATATTCTGAAATTTGAATTACAACTTTAGAATACATGCGTATTCCTATTGGTTTCATCGTGTATCGTAGTGCTTCTCTCGGCCCTAGGTTTGAGGTCAATCCTCCCATATTATGACAGATATGAAACTGCAATTGGTTTTAAAGTACCAATGCAGTAGCATTAATATGCAATGCCTTACATAACGTACTAGTAAGCTATACAGTCTAGTTTAATTATTGATTTGTTTATAAACCGAAAGTATTATTCAATAATAAAACATAATGTGGAAAATATACAGTTAATTATTGATATAGTTGAACAATATAACTGTAACTTCCTAGGTCACTTACTGTGTAGTTATGTGGACACAACAGTATATCTTAATATGGTGTTGGTCTACGAGGTATAACTTACTGGTACAATATGATCTTAATATGGTGTTGGTCTATGAGGTATAACTGATTGGTACAATATGATCTTATTATTACCGAGGTTATGTATAACGTGTTAGTTACCAAGATACCTATTTTACTAGACATCATAATATGTTTGCGGCAGCCTGACGCTGTGGTGTGATAATTTGATAAAAACTATGTAGCCGATGGTCCTAGCATGCTGCATAGTTTTACTTTAACTATTATGTATGTCTTCACTAGAGTAATGTGTATTATTCGACCATTGTTCCTTGTGTGTAATATATGTAATATTTGGTAACTAGTCTATTGGTGTATTGTTTGTTATTTAACACTGTTTGTTATTTTCATTTCAACAGGGCTAATTTATCAGAATTGCAGAAGGTATGTTCTATAAACAAATGGTTTCTCAGAAAAACGCGATAAACGGCATTTAATACTTTTTGCAGTTTAGTGTATGTCTGAGTAGATTACCGATTTTAGACAAGTTGTTGCAGACAAAATCCAAAATAATAAAGTATAAATACGACAACATAGGCCTACTTGATATTATTTTTGTAATAAATTACATTAAAAAGTGGATGACACTAAGAGGCCTTTGCCCAAAATAGCAAAAATGCATTCATCTGATTTGTCTGCGAATCTATTTAATTGTGTTTAAATCACAACATTCGAAAATGCTTTTGATTGCACTAAATCGATAATAATTATAAGTCGTTGTAGTTTTATGAATATTTTTATGTTTTAAATCCTGTAGATTTCTTCCTGGTACTGTCACATATGAGAGTACAATACTCAATACTGCTGGGTCAACCGATAAATCAGGTAATGCATATCATTATACACTTACATATGGCTGTTACTGTATCATGCGCTATACAATAATTAATGATTGGATATTTATCTCTAAAAAATCAGCAATTAATTGACCTAATGACGTCGGATTATGAACAGCTTACCCTCACTTGTGTTTGATTTTATGATATTTTCTTCGGAAAATGAGACTTAGCTTAGATCTGTTTTGATAATTACTTGGGAATCACCAACGTATCAGTATAATGCACATATATACATCTTAATATTAACGAGGCTATAGCATAATACAAGGTTGATATAAACTGCAACTAAAACAGTTCAGGTTGAGATCGGAACACGATAGCGAATCAGTAGGAGGTCCTCGACCAGCCAAAAGCCAGAAGCTGTGTATACGGCCAATAAATCGTGTCTAAGGTGAAGATTTAATGCACCTGTGTACATCTCTCTCTCTCTAGCTCGTGAATAAATCCCTAACATATATCTAGAAAATAATTATGCCATCAGTATTCAACTATCTAACTGTATAATAGGCCTACTCAGCCGTAGTGAAGATAAAGTGGAGTTCGCCAGGCCAATCTACCAATGAAGAATTGGAAGAAGACGAAGAAAGAAGAGAAGACAGGTTCAATAAGATGACGGACATAAATAACTGACCCAGCCCGAAGAGAAACATGGACAAGGGAAGGAGAGGTGGGTACCGAGGCTAGCTCAAGGGGACAACAATGCAACAAAGGCGACACCGTCATAGCTTTAGTGAAGGAGGGGACGAGACGAATCAAGAAAGTATAATAATAAATTAACCGATATTAATACCAAATCAACTCGATCCAATTAAAGCCATCATCTCTTCACGTCGTAAAACCAAGAAATACAATTCCCGTTACAGTCAACAAGTTGTGTTAGGTCAATTAGAGTCACCAGTAACATACCCACTCTGCCGCGGTCTCTACGACGTACCGGGAAGGTTAACGGTTTTTACTTGTCCATCGAATGTACAGACCGGATACTTTCCGGGGTAGGTTTGTTTATTATTGTTGCCATATAACGTTTTAAAAACAATAGGTAAATATGTTTAAATAATGTTATTACAATACGATATACAGACGTATAATGTGGTGTAATATTAACATCTGGAAAACATTTACATGTTATTAAAAACTTTGTATAATGTTTGTACAATGTTCCAAAAACATTTTATGTAGAAAGTATTGAAAACGTGTTGAAAACATCAGTGAAATATGTTTTAATAATGTTAGTGAAAAACATTATAAAATGGTCATAATGAAATGTTTTAAAACATTTTCTGTATAGCGTTATTTTGAAAACATTGGCGAAACATGTTTTTATAATGTTATTATAATTTTTTTAAAACAATAGTTAACTATGTTTAAATAATATTATTACAATACGTTATAAAAATGTAAAATCAGGTGTAACATTAACCTCTGAAAAACATTTACTTAACCTTATTATAAATTGTTTTTATAACGTTTGTACAATGATGTTTAAAAACATTTTGTATAACGTTAAGACAATATTAATGAAATATGTTTTAATAATGTTAATTTAAAACATTATAAAATTGTTATATGGAATGTTTTAAAATAATTTCTGTATAACGTTTTGAAAACATTGTCGAAAAATGTTTTCGACAATGTAGTGTAATAATGCTTTAATTATGTTATTATGAAACGTTATAAAACATAAAATATAATATGAAAAAAATCTTTATAACGTTATATAAATGTTGCGCAAACGTTATACTGAAAATATTTGTTAAAAGTTTTATAAACACGTTTTTAATAACGTTATGTAAACGTTTTTCAGAGGTTTAAATTGCACCACATTTTATATTTATATAACATTTTGTAATAACATTATTAAAATATAATTAGAAAACGTTTAAAAACATGAGTCAGAACGTCTTCTCAATGTTTTAAAATACTATTATGTTAGCTGGGAGGTGATGTTATCTTGATAAATCCATCATGGCTTAGAATGTCATTATTTTGATATAGTGATTATCGTTTATTTAAATGTATTGGTATTGTCTCCAGTTGCTATACCAATACATATATATATACTGTTAAGATAATTATTACCGGCAACTATATAAAAAACTACAAAGGGTTAGTCTATATATATCGAATAGTGTACCATATTTTGTTTATTTCTATAAATAGATGTGTCCGGTCTGCAATGCCGAAGACTTGAGTAAGTGTAATGCTTAATCATACCATTCAGTGTATATAGTTAATATATACTAAGCTATCTACATCATAATACTATTACACACATTATCATATATTACATATTACTGAGTAAGAGCAATGCTTAATCATATTGTTCAGTGCACAGTTAAATAAGACTAGCCTATGTGAGAAAGATCTACAACTTCTTAACGGCACATCATCATTGATACTACGGTATACTATATAGCCTAGTCAGGAAATGTTAAACAAATCTTTGAATAAATTCCTTACCAAGATCTTTTATCGCTACGATGACTGTAATGGTGAATGGAAATATGTCTAAAAATATTGAAATATAACTCTGTAGGAAAACACGTGATAGCGAATACAAAAACAAGACAAGTCGTAGAATAGGTCGACACACTAAGTCAATGGAAAAATAACCACAAATGTATTAAAGTGACTTTATTGTTTAAAATGTGTTACCAGGAATATTAAGAACTGTTACAAACATGTTTGTGGTTTGATGCCTGTAAAGTTCAATACCATAATTACAGTCCCCGATCCATTTGCAGCAATTATAGACATAGGATGATGGTGTGGCACTCTGATGTTCTTCATGCCTCGCTTTTCATCTGCATTATTACATATAGCTTCCACTCTCCTTGTCAGTCCCATGGACACCTCCTTTCTCCAATAACTGGCCAACTTCTCCCATTTACCCACATTAATACCGTTGGCTTTCATGTCGCTCTTACATACATCTTTGTGGCGAAGGTATATACAGCCGATGGTTCTCTTTCTGTCTGCAAGTTCACCATATGAGATATCTTGTATACCACCATCTTCCATGCTCTATACATGGCCGAGCCATCGTAAACGGCGCTACTTGAGAATATAATGTAAGGTGGGAAGTCCTGAACGAGTGCGTTTTCCATCCGATTGTCTTTGATCGTAATATACGGAAGGTCGGTGACATATTGACCGATCGTGTTGGTCAGTGTTGGTCAACTGACTGTATTGTCTGTTTCTTTTGAAGATGGAGTTCCAGTGTCTTCAGTAGGGCATCCCCAAATCAGCAATTTTTCCAGGGTTTCTTGGATCAGAGACATCGATGACAGGTGTTTCCCTTTGATTAGAGTACATCGTCTTTTATTGTACAGCATTCTAGAAAGTGGTCCGTGTCGCAGTATACACTGTGAAGGAGCAATTCATCGGGACATTATTTTGGTTTCATCAACTTGTGATCAAGTGATCAATACATGTATCATGTATCCAGTACTTCATGATTGTAACATAAAGTAGGATACACACACCACCATATCACACTATTATTAGCCATATTACTTTTAAAATGGAGCTTCATTCGTGTATGTGGAACTAATTCTTTAAAAAATATTTAAAATGTAATATACTTAATACTACAAAACAGTAAAACTGCTTAAATATCCGGGTATCTCTCTCTCTACCTCGTGAAATTGGTGAATATGTAACAAGGGGTAGGAAATAACAGCCGTATTATTGCCCAAAGCTCTCCATATATATCCATGTAAAGCCAGGATCCCTCAATCTCCATCCACACCAGGACGTATCCCAGTTGACGACACTTCTATGGCGTAACTAATATTTTCATTGTAAAATTAAGATCATATAACACATATCTGAGAAACATCAAAACAGCTAAAATACAAGAAACAAACCATAATCGTAGCAATAGCCTACTGATGTAAACTATTTCCCCATGTGATTCAGGTGCAGCCTCTCGATGCCCACATTCCACTTCCTATACGCAATTCTGAAATTGTGTGATGTTAAGATTATTAGGCTAAATTATTAGTTTTGAAATGATGAAAATGCAAAAAAAATGACTGAAAAATATTAAAAAGCCTAAAATGTAGAATATATGCATGCTTTGATGGTATTAACATTAATGCCACCACACTCAATCTCTCCCGCTTGATATTACCATGATTTTTGAAAATTTTAATAGTATGCATATATTTTTCAAAAACGACGATAATGTAACGTAAAGTGTAATATAACATAGGTCTCTAAAACACAAAATAATGCAATATAATTATTAATTAATACCCCAGGATCCATATATCGCCCCCTATGACGACCCATTTTAATAAAAAACTCAGTCGAATTTCTTACATGAATTTCTTAATTTCCATATAGGATACTAACCACAAAATTCTTATTTGAAATGATATTTCCCAAAATGAATTTCCCATATGGGGGATTATGAAACCTAAAAATAATTATTGAAAGAATATTGTGGGATATACAATTTCCATAAAGGAAATTCCCTTTCACTTATAGAAAAATGGCGTTCCTAGGATGAGTATTGTGAGCATATGCTATTCTCATATGGGAAATTTATTTTTTCTTAGGGAAAATTAAAATCCCATAAAGGGAAATGTCACACCATATGGGTATTTCATTTAAAAATGGAAAAATATAATTCCAGGCTCCCTTACACAGTGTCCCTCGTATGCTCACTCCCATGCTCCTCTTAGACACGAGTCCCCGACTCAAGTCTCAATTGGATTCCATTCCAGACTACCTCACATGTGTTGTCATAGTCTCTGTCCCAAGCTATATCCCAGGCTCTATCCCAGGTTCCCTCCCATATAATCTCTCCCCATAAGCTCCCTCACATGCCTCTTCCCATGCTCCCTCCCAGATCACCCTCCCCTCCATTCCCTTTCTTCCCTACTTTCCTCTCCCCTCCCACTCATACCACCCTTCTCAGACTTGACTTCCAGACTCTTGCCCAATGCCCCCTCACATTATTTCCTCCTTCTCCCCCTCCCTCGTTCCCGTCGTACCTTAAATACTCGAGTACCATTTTTCCTCATGGGCTCCACGCCAGTGTCACTCCTTACCTATTTTCCTGTCCATCCCCCTTTCTCCATATCCCCCATCCCTCACTCAGACTCGAGTACCAGGCTTTGGTCCATGCTTCCTCCCAGCCCGTCCCAGGCTATATTTATGCTCCATCTCAGTGTTCATCCAACCACACTGCTTCCATATCCCTCCCCTCATACCCTTACTCCCATCCTTTCTCCCACCCTTTCTCCCACGCTCTCCACATGATCGAGTCCCAAACATTTGAGCATATCACACACCACTAAAATATTATACATGGGAATATATATTATAGTTCTTACTTTGTGGTTTTACTTTCTTTTGCAGACATAGTTCATATCGTATGCCTACATAAGCACCAAATTTATAATATATTTTCAAAAAAATCAGATTTTTTTTTTAATATCCTGATTCTCCTCTCAAATATCATATTTTTAGGTAAACATAATACACCGCAATTATTTAAACATATGTATACATGTAGTTAACATGATACTAATTGTAAACATATATTGTGCAATGAAATCAAGTAACCAACATTTTTAGTTACCCGCCATTGACTTTTGTGTGTGTACCAATTTCACGATACATCAAAATGATTTCATGGGTTTTCCTAAGCGAGTTTAATTTCAATCTTTTGATATATGATAGTAAACATGTTTGAGTACATATTGTTGTAAAAATAACTTGGTACGGAATTTATTCCAAGATTTTCCCTATATCTGATAACTTTCATTGACTAATACGAAGAGCTCAGTTCCAGAAGGAGCTAACTCCATTTATAAAATGATGATAATTAAGGATTGATCAACGACACATGATATTGCACTCACGAGGGATACAAATATTACTAGATACAATCAACATGCCGGCCCAGTACATCGCTTGTATTATCCCCTCGTGTGTGTATTATCATACACTAATATCATGGTCGTTGATAAATCGTTAATTATCATCATTTTGTAACACGAAGTTAGCTCCTTTTGAAACTGAGCTATTCATATGTTAATTATATTCAGTTCCATGTAGTGACCTACCATCATAACGGTTAAAGTCGCAAATGTACTTTTATAGATATTAGGGAAATTGAACATGTAAAAATACATCTAAACCATAACTTTAAAACATGAAATATGAATATTTATCACTTTTGCCCCTTTTTCAACTACAATCATACCCCAAACCATAATAATATTTTTTTAAATATATTGAATAAAATGGTAATACTACTTAATCTTAATTTTATGTTGGTGTTTTGTGAGCAGGTGATATATTGCATGGTTTCCATGACAGTAATCATTTGGCAATTGTTAGTATGTTAGCAATATTTTAATATGAGCCACAATAATATCACTAACAGTAATAATACATGCTTATCAACGTTAGCACTAATATAAATATTAATAACATGTTGTAATCTCCCTGACATTGCTTTTAATATGACATAATATCTTGTATAACAGTACAACGTGCTACATTATTTAGCCTTGTGTTAGCTGATAATATTCCAGTGGCTCTAACTGGTACATCAAAGACTTTTGTTGGCTCGTATAACCTCCGCATTGAAAAGGAAACCTAATCATGCATTAATTGGTGTTAATACCACATAATGATGACCAATTGTAATAATATTAGCATGTTATTATTCTTCAGCACACTTGTGTATATTTTATATACGGATGGTATTGATTACAGTACTGTAGACGATCTGCATTTTATGTCATTTCGAAGTTAGGAGTATGTATAATATATTAATGTCCATGGTTAATGGTACATCGTTGGTGATTGGATGATTAATAGACGACGACGACAATTGGATGCTGATCAAAATAATAACAAGCTTAAATGACGCGCCGAACCTATATTACCATGCTATTATATTATTGTGCCGCCCTGCAGGATGTTACTGTATAGTGTGGCTTTACCTGATTTACCGGCTGATGTTATAAGTATAAATATAATATTAACGTGTTATTATTATTCAGTTTGGTTTTATCTTCTTTACCGTCTAGTGTTGCTACGAATAATATGTTATATTCAACATGTCATTACTATTCAGCATGCTCGCTACTATAACAATATTAACATGTTATCATTATTCAGCATGGATTTGCCTGATTTACCAGCGGGTGATAATTCGTTGAAGTTGGATGACATGGTTCAAGAGAATGACACCGGTATTTCACTTATTTATATATTATTGTTAAGAACATCAGTTATATTTGGTAAAATAACAGACATGGATAGTCCGCTATGGCTATTATCCGGTATGATATAACATCAACCAGGTTATGTTTGTTTAACTGAAGACATAGCAATCGGTGTATTGCTTGAATTACCCTACAATATAATTATGTTTATTGTTCGATTACCCATATCAGTAAGCATAATTTCCAGTAAAACGAACTTATGCATTGGATACCACTTCACCGACAAATTCACCATGGAACGCCGAATTAAACAAGATTTAGCGGTAATACACTATACTAGTTTCCCATTGATTAAGGCATGACCATTGCTGATTGACTGTATACTGGTGGTACCCCTTAATAATAAGCACCGATATGCCCCCCTCTACCCTAGTGTCGGTTTTGGGGCAGTATGGTACCGTCGGTGCACATACTATTATACAAACTAATTTAATTACATTTACCTGGTACCACGAAAACGGCGTAAAGTCGCGAATGTACTTTCTGAGATATTAGTGAAATAAAAATAAGAAACATCCTCTTTTTTTCCGTTTTTTTTTTTTTGGGGGGGGGATTCTAGCAAATGTGTTGGAAAGTACAAGTAGGTGACCATGTAGACGTTAAAGTGATGTCACATTATTACTTAACTATCATTGTATATAGTATATCATTATTGAAATTACCATTGTTTGTTGCACATTTAAGCCATAACTTACAAAACACACATTTCTCAGATATGAATATTCATCATCTTTCGGAGATTTATCAGCCAATGTCTTACCCCAAATCATAACAAATTATATACAATTTTAAAGGTATTGAGCTGTAGAATTCAAATATCCAATAAACTCATTTATCAAAAAAAAATACTTTAAGCTGATATCGTGGTCCAGGTCACATATATACAAACTAATTTAATTACATTTCGTTTCACTTCTAGTATACTATTCATCAGTCCGTCTCGTTGCTGAAAATACTCGGATTGTTGAGAGAAACGAGCTGACATTTATACTGCAAATAAAGAAAGGTTATTTTATTGACCGTTGGCTGGGAACTGTTCGTGATAACAATGACGTTGAAGAGGAGAATGTCTTTATATCTACCATAACTGGTAATAATATGTATGTATATATTGTATGGCGAATAAGATGATGTTTGTTATTATACACATAGTGGCTAAGAAGTTTTACATATTGTATAACGGCTAAGACTGTGGTATATTTGTATATACCATCTCTCTCTACCTCCTGCATCCCTAAAAAGGGTTGAGGAATAATGCACTAACTGCAGCATTATTGGCAAACTATATCCAAACCCCCTACTCCTAGCCCTGGCCCTTCAATTGCCAACCCCATGCACAGCCCTCTTAGAATCCCTCTCAAAATCCCTCTCAACACAGTCCTTCCATCTCAAACGAGGTCTTCTCCTCCCCCTTCGGCCTACTTCCACATGCGACATCGCCCTTTTCGGGAGACGCCTATGATCCATGCACGCCACGTGCCCAACCCCCACCTCAATCTCCCCCTTATCACCCTTTGTGTAAGACTCCTAGGCATACCAATACCTCCCTTATATCATCCAACCTCCTCCTTTCCGCCCGCGTAACCCCCGCGACCCTTCTCATCCAATTAGTTTAACACACTTGGAGACGCTGTTGCTAAGCATTGGGCAGGGCCACGGTCTCAAGCCCGTGAATATATGCTGGAATAATACATGTACCCAGTAATTTCCCTTTTATTTTTTTTGAAATGTGTCATAACCCCCTCGACATTTCTCCAGGCCAGAGCCCCTGACTGAATCATCTTACGCACCTCCCCATCAGACCGCCCACCACCAGATATCACACCCCCTATATATGTAAAACTACCCCTATGCTTAATATATCTTCCTGGCTAGGGCAATACCCCACTCCTGTCGCTGCAAACCCACCGACAAAACTTTGTCTTATCCAGGCTCATATGTAACACATGACTCTGAAATAAATCCTTCCATTCTACTAACACCTCATGTAGCTCCTGTTTGCTGTCCATAACTACTGCCAGGTCGTCGCATATAGTAGCTTGCGTAGCACGTCCTTAGTGCTGGCCTTTCTGCTAATCACATCAATTACCATAACAAAACGTAGTAGATTAAGGGGCACTACCCTGTCTGAGCCCAATATTTACCACAAACCATTCTGACATCATTGAACCAATCAAAACCATACCCTTTGTACCTTCATACAGACCGTCTACCAGCCTAACTTCTGCTTCAGGGACATCAATCCACCGCAGTGTAGACATTACTAATTCCCTAGGAACAGTATCATAAGCCTTCTCCAAATCTATAAAACCCAATGCCATACTCCATTTGACCTCCAGTTTCTTTTCCACCAACTTTCTAAGTGAGAACAGACCATCACTTGTCCCTCTCCCTCTCCGGAACCCCTGATGTACCTCCAGAATCCTTTCCAGTAGCTTAAACACTTGTCCCAATAATGTCATACCCCCATACTTCTCATGGTCATGCACATCTCCTTTTTGATTCCAAATAGGAACACTCAGGCCAGTCTGCCAATCACTAGGTATGCTTACCTCCTTCAGACCCACATTAATCAATCTCCCTAGCCATTGTGTCCCCACCTCCCCTGTTACAATACATATTTAAATCCACGTTTCGTCCAAACCTGCTGCCTTGTCCCTCTTCATCCTTCCTATCGCCCACTTAACTTCAAAATCAGAAATCTCCTTCACGACAATATTATCCCTCACTGAACTGGGTAAATTCAGATCTGCACCACCTCCCTGATTATACAGCTCCCTGAATTAATTTCCCCACACCTTAATAACCTCATCCTTGCACGTGACCAACTTCCCATCCTTATTCTTCGCCACTCTTCCCTCCTTAATATCGACACCCTCTTCCTTCCTGTCCCATGCCATTTTAAAAAATCAGCTTCCTTCCCCCATCGTCATCCAACTGGTTATATATGCTATCTTCTACCTCGCCCCTTGCCCTTTCTACAACCCTTCTTGTTGCTCTCTTTTTCTGGCCATACAAGTGTCGCAATGCCCTCTATCCCTGATTACTTCTAGCTTCTTCCAAACCTCCCTCTTCTCATTAACCATGCTCTCTACTTCCTCCGTTCACCACATCTGAGTTTTCTTTCACGACCCCCCGCGTGCCTGTATTCCTTCCACATAGCTACTCTGCCACTCCCCAAAAAGCTAATTTACAGAGTCCCCATTCTTCATGTACACTCACTATCTGCTCGTGTAGCTCATTGAAGCTACGCCCCAACCTGTCCTTATAATCCTCAGTCACCTGATCCGTGTATAACCACCATTTAATTACTTGTTGGCCTACTTCCCTCAGCACATTTTGCTTATGTAAACGTATTACAAAGCGAGAGGGTTATGCTGCGTGGTAACATACTCTCCGGCAATGGCCTTGCAATCCTTTACTCTCCACAATTGTCCCCTCCGAACTACTAGGAGATCCAACTCGGTTTTATGTAACCCACTCCTGTATGTAATTTTGTGACTGGCCCTCGTTTTGAAGAAAGAACCAACCACAACCATACCATTACGAAGACATAACTCACCCAACTGGCTGCCCTCCCTATCCCTTGTACCTCAACCAAAATTACACACACACTCCTCTTCCCCGGTCCCCTTAACTCCAACATGAGCATTGAAATCCTCCGCCACATATAGCATAATACCCTCCTCTACCTGACCCATCATCACCTCCAGTGCATCCATAGATGTTAACTTATCCTCTTCCCTTCTACCAAAAACAGCCATAATGGCGACCAGTTGATTTTTATCAGGATCCACAGCAACAATGTCCTCCCTTCCCACCTTTCCACCCACACCACTTCCTTACCTTTCCCTATTGACACTAAAATATCAACCCCATTACTAATTCCATCCGCCTGCGTGGAACAATTTATAGCCATCCGGTAATACCCTCGCCCTATTACCCTTCCACTTAGACTCCTGTATACATAACACCTCCAGATCCCGCCTTCTCATCATCTCAACCACTTCTAGGCTCTTACCTCTCATCGAGCCAACATTAAACTTCCAAAACCTTACTTCACACCTCGACCGGTGCTGGCGATTCACCCTCCCAGACTTGTGAACATTTATCACCGTTACCTGTCCCAACGGCACGTCGATTACCCAGGACGCGGTAACCAAGTCTGCAACATTAGTTAGTACAATCATAATAAGTTTGGGACAAAATAGCCACATAGCGCTGCCCTGGCTGACATGCGCGTGACTGTTTTTATTGGAGTTAGTCTTCTCCTAGATAAGTTACCGTACATGGATAACAAGCCCCATCCACCGGGACCAGATAGCCATACCGGTGCTGTCCAGGCGACCTGTAAGTGGTTCTAAATCAGAGTTTTCCTTCTCCTAGATGGGTTGCTGACCAAGGCTAAGGAGCCACCATCCACCCCATGTACAAATAATATAATGATCATAAAGACAATTGTAATGTCTGAGATTTGTTCTAAAAGCTGCATAAATGTACTGTAATGCGATCACATCGGTGTATGCAATACAGTGCTGTCAGTTCAGCAGTCTCCAGCTACACTTTAACGGGTGAAAATATATATTTATGTATACTATATATAGGGTAATGATGCGTTACTCATATCTACAATAACGGGTAATACTGTATCACCTATATATGTTACAACGTGTAGGAATGTATCTTTATATCTACACTAACGGGTAAGCACCTATCTTTTCATCTGATATAACTGGTACGAAGGTGTCGTTACATAGCGAGTAATGACGTAACGAAATTGCATTTACGTATACGGTAGTGGGTAATAATTAGGGAATAATACACAGACGGGAGGGTTTCTATGGTCGAATGGGGACCAGTATGACATCATCAGATTCGCCAAGGTCCGCTCACTTGCTATTATGACGTCATAGCGGTCTCCATTCGACAATATAAATCCGACCATCTGTTTCTTATCGCCATTCATAAACATCACTTTCGTAACTAAAAATAGACAAAAATACCAACAATTTCATGATTAATATTTTTTCTCCAAACATACCGCTTCTATATACTATAGGCTACAATTGAACTATATAAATTGGCCCTTTTTCTTACTCAGTTTCAAACTGAGTGAGAAAAAGCAACAATTTATAACCAACACTGGCGGCACCGGGTGGTAGTTGTACACGCAAAGCGTGCGCAATGAATGACAGCTCTGAGTTACTGATCACGATTAGTGGGTGGATAAAGGAGACAATCTATGCATATAATCTCCTCTGTTAATTAAACGCAGCTCAAACATTGATGTATCCACAGTGTGCGTGTGCGTACCGTCAACTAAAGTATATGTCATCTTATGCACTTAATATTATTTGAAAGCGCGTATAAGCGTCAACACGCGTAAAAATCGGAAGAGTTTTACACGAAGCATTTCACTGCTTATACTCCAGGAAGATCTGCCTCTGAACTTATTTTCACTTTCAAAATATTGGCTGAAAAAGCAACGACCTTAAATAGATATTGTACTAACTTGCTCGTGCTTCACATGAGCAAGGCTTTCGCTACCACAAACAGAGGCACACTACTCTATGACTTAATAGACAAAGGACTAATTGAAGAAGATGAATTACATCTCGTTTCCCTTCTTCAAGACAATACAAATTGTAGTGTAAAACTAGAAGGTTATATTGGTAAATATTTCACTACTAACGTTTGGCTCTCCACAAGGATATAGTGCCAGTGAACCTTTTTTCATATCCTATCTGACGCAATTCCCAAACACCGTATTGAACATACTTATGCAAGTGCAACCAAATTACAGCTACTTTCTTTTTGACCAACAGTATGCTGATGACATTGGATGGGCATCCACGGGTGTTCCTATTCTAGATCAAACAGCCATTACATATCCTGAACAGCCATTAAATAAGAGTCAAATTAATGTGCTGTGACATGAGTACATCCCAATCTCATCAAGTATCCGTATAATATCCATAGCTAGTATCAGCAGCGTTCAGTCTAGTGCTAGTAGTATTAGTAGCATATTACCGAATATACAGACATTAGCCTATGCCTAGGTATATGCTATATACATGTCTAACACAAGTCATAAGGTCAAGCTAGACCTCGCCCATAAATAATAATTGCAGTACAAATTATGCCTGAATAAATGCACACAGTTTCCCTCCTGGTGAGTTCGCCAATATGCTTATAGAATATTAATAATTACAATATGACAAACACAAGTACTTTACATCTCAAGGGCCTGTGCTGTTCTGATACAATATCATTTAACTCACCCCGGCTGCAGCTTGTGCACTGCGCATTAGTGCACCCAGGCCTGCATGTCATTAATTCCTTACATATAAATGGCCACTGAGAGTTGTTACTTTCATTGTGTACAATATGTGATGAGTCAGAGAAGATCACCCATGACCCGGGATAATACTGTTAAAGGGACATTCGGGTTTCGTTTAGATGAGAAGCGCTATACAAACAATAATTAATATTAAAGATAAATAATTGTGTTATAATTGAGTTGAGGAAATACATTTACAGCAACATTAAAGAAATAGCCATGCATACGCCTATACTAGTATGACTTTTAGTAAGCATGAAGTGCAACGACCTAACAATTAGCGATAATAAACTAGTATTACTTTACTTAATATGAAATATCAGGGATGGTTATGATAGTTATCTTCAGACGTTATACGCATACTTTGGAATACAACGAATTCAGAAAAATTATTCGTTAGCTCCGGAAATAATCAAACTATACCACAACTGTTATGAAATTAATGAGCAATGCATATTATACATCCAAATGAATATGTGTTGAACTAGTATGTCGTAGGGATATACTTCAATGTCCACTTTGAACGCTATATTAATTATCACTATACAGTGTATAAGTGTTATATTCAACTTCATGTAAGTCAGTAATGGCTCCTCTACTCTGCAGTATAATATGTTGCATATTATATGTGGTAGACATATATCAAATATGTTAAATAGTATATGTTGCATACATATATCAAATGTGTTACATAAAATAAAATATGTCCATTATATTTCTTCACACAGAAAACACAGATATTGTGAAAACCATACGTTGGCCCATGTATGTGAAACATGTCTTGGAATTACAGGAATGTAAAAACATATCACACGTTGTTGGTATATGCATCGATACAGGTAACAAGTAATATGACGATGATCTTTATCATACTTACAATATACGAAAACACTGAACTAAGTGAAGGTCAACAAACTATAGACTAACCTCATCCCCAATATCAGTACCACAACTATTCAAACCTTATCCACCAAACCCATTGGAAAAAAGATATCCAAAACCCGCTAAAAACATCTAAACCGGCCCGTTAAAAACAGTTCCACCAACCCGTTTAAAACTTAGTCTCCACCAATCTAAATTAAAAACCAAACTATACCATTCGGAACCATCCGGTTTAGAAACACTTACTTACCAGCACGTTTAGAAACCCAAGTCCACCAGCCCATTTAGAAAGGCAGAGTATTCCATCCGAATTACAACACAGTGTCTACTAGAACGTCTAAAAACACATATCTCCTGCCAGCTTAAAAAATCGGTATCCACCAACACGTTTAAAATCACAGTATATACTAACCCGTTTAAAGCCCCACCCCTGCAGGACCCACCTACATAGTAGTAATAGTAGTAGTAGGTTGAGTCACATCCAATGATGTGCTTAATATAAGTGCCGAAGGCGCCTATCACTTCATTGGTCTCGTCTATTCGATATGCTCTGTGATAATCCTCCTCCGCATATCTCGATCTTGCACAAGGTTCATTTCATCATCGAAATTATTAATGTTTAAGTGCTTTAATTGCGACTTTAGTGTGCCAAGTAGTGTGGTTACTGGTCTTCCTCTAGGTTTCTTAGC
>JAODAI010484057.1:0-13918 GCA_027575025.1 Scotoplanes globosa
GAGAACAACCAAAGTTGTCCGTTAACCTCCAGACCTCCAGGATGTAATGGAGGTGGGGGTGGATATCGGTATGCCTCTGACAACCACATAATGCTACATATAAAATGAATGTCTCATTTCTTGTCTAGGACTACAAGACTTACCTGGACTTTGTTCTTGCCATGGAGAACAGGAAGGAGGCCCAGTCACTGCAGTATTTCTTTCGTCTGCTGGATGTGCAGAGGAGAGGGTACCTGAATGTCTTTGCCCTCAACTTTTTCTTCAGGGTAAGAGCTGTTAACTTTTATGTTGTCAGTATGAAAATACTCCTTCAAATTATCATCTCTCTATCTATCTCATGAATCCCTAAAGAGTGGTGAGGAAGGAAATACTAACTGACAGCCGCATCATTGGCCCAAGCTCTCCACCTCCCTCTATCCATAGCCATGACCCTCCTATCTTCAAAAAACTGTAATTCTACTCTGGCTCTTTTGAAATTTGGATACCATATTCAGACTTCAACGGCAAATTTTGGCGACAATTGTCATTAAGCTGATATTGATGCAGCCTTCGTTGGTAAAGTTAACGAGTGGGCGGGGTTTAGTTTAATTTTTTTTCAATTAATATTTTCAAGATTTTTCTTATTTTTGTTAAAAAACGTAAGAATGGGGTCGCGAGGTCAAATGTCAAAAAAACTCAAAACGACTGTAGTTCTACAACTGTTGGCTCATTTGAAATTTGGGTACAATATTCAGATATGAAAGGCACGTTTTGGTGACAGTCACTATTGGGTTGATCTCGATACGACCTTCGTAGGCAAAGTTAACGAGTGGGCAGAGTTTAATATACAAATATTTTTGTTAATCAATATTTTTAATGACTTTTCTTATTTTTGTTAAAAAAACGTAAAAAATGGAGTCTGTAAAAAATCTAAAAACGACTAGTTTTACAACCGTTGGCTCATTTGAAATTTGGATACCATATTCAGACATCAAAGGCAACTTTCGGTGACAATTGCCATTGGGCTAATCTCGATGCGACCTTCGTAGGGGAAGTTAACGAGTGGTCGGAGTTTGATATAAAATGTTTGTGTTAATCAATATTTTTAACAACTTTTCTTATTTTTGTTAAAAAACATAAAAATGGGGTAGCGAGGTCAAATGTCAAAAAAGTTAAATGACTGTAGTTCTACAAACGTTGGCTTAATTGAAATTTGGATAGCATATTCAGATATGAAAGACACCTTTCGGTGACAATTGCCATTGGGTTGATCTCGATGCGATCTTCGTAGGCAAAGTTAACGAGTGGACTGGGTTTAATATAAAATATTGTTGTTAATGGCCTTAATATAAAAATATTTTTGGTAATCAATATTTTGTTTGTTAAAAAATGCAAAAATGGGGTCGCAAAGTCAAAGGTAAAAAACGTCTGTAATTCTGCAACCGTTGGTTCATTTGAAATTTTTATACATTATTCATATAAAAAGGTATCTTTGGGTGACAATTGTCATTGGGTTAATCTCAATGCGACATTCTAGGCGAAACCGTTGGAACTCCAATTTCGGTGGTTTTGGACTATAATGTATGCAGGGAGTACTCTTTTGGGTGTAGTCTATGTGCATAGTATATTGTACATAATCACTCCCAAATATATGCAAGCCTTCACTACAATACTATACTGAATGTTGAGTCCTAGTTAATAGCTTGATATGTATGTTGAAATAAATAATAGGTTATTCAAATATTGTGTTTGGTTAAGTAATGTTAGCCTAACTAATATTAAACTTTTAGCTGTCAATTATGTAATTTGAGACAAAAAACTACCATGCCATTTGCATATTTCTTGTTATGCCAAGTGAAAGAACGGGATTAAACTTACCAAAAAATTGTTTATCGGATTATATTACATAATATACTCTTCAAAATATGGATAATTATAGACTAATATATGAATATCCACTGTAAAAAGAATGTTCTTTTGATATAATCCACTTTTAGATATATCTTATATATAATCATTTGTAAACATAAAATATATTTTTTCTATACAGGTTGTATGAATAATTTAACTTTAATATTGTATCAAAAGAATATCAAAATGAATTTAGTATTTGATATTGATGAATAATTTTACCTCAATAAAGCGTCATAAATTCCAGCATATATATGTCCTCAATATTAAAAAAATGTTCCCCGTTTGATTAATTATCCTAAAGGCAATTCAGGAGCAGATGCAACAACACGGCCAGGAGCCGGTGTCATTCGCCGACGTGAAAGATGAGATATTTGACATGGTGCGACCCGCCGACCCTTTGCACATTAACCTGCAAGACCTCATCAAAAGGTATGTTAATTAGGGTTGAGACATCATAATTACAATTGCCCTGAAATATTATCAATAGAAGTTTCGAAATATCTCATTATTATTGGTTAAAAGTTCAATTCAGTTTTCAATTTCCACAACATCAGAAAAGTACATACATTTTACCAAATCAAGTGTTAGTAATTGTTTGATAAAACTGATGTAAATAGTACCATACAATGCAGATGAGGGAATACCAAAGAAGCTACTGCTTGTTTGTGTATTGTGTATGGTCCCCTTTAAATGTAGTAAAACAATATTATTGTAGTGAACTATGATAAGAAAAAACAATGGAGATGAAGACAGTTGACAATAAAAACAATGGAGATGAAGACAGTTGACAATACAAGCAATGGAAATTGTTAACTGGCTGTGTAGTTGAAACAATATTGCAATACCCAAGCATACTATTGATCTTGAGGTATGGATTCACCATCTCAGTATTGTTTGTCGTACAAATTGAAAGCTGCTGGATAAAAACCTTGACAGTTGTTGTAATATAAAATGGCTGCACCTGATCGAGTGGTTCGTGTTGTCTTCTCACGTGATGTTCTTAATGGATGCACTTGATCGAGTACATGCTCTAGCCGACTGGTTCCGCGTGCGAGTGGGTTCGAGACCACTTGAAGTTGGCTCATACCAGCGACACTAAACCACTTGATGTTCTTCAGCTCTAGAAAATACTGTGCAGGTGCAATGACTGAACAGTTAACTCCAAACTGTTGATTTTGAGTTATCCACTAAAATATGGCAATTATCGTGCGCTCTGCTATTGAGTGCATGTGTGAGAAAAATTGATCTCTCCTACATTCATATTGGTAATATGGTTGATATGTATAAAGGGACCTATCGCTATTCGACGGAGAAGTTGAATATTTCAGTTAGAAGTACCACATTACATATGCTACGCAGCGTGCAAAATAAGCAGTCGCCCGTCGCCAAATGCGACCCAAAACATCGGCGGGCGACCTAAACCACCCTGCTGGGTAGTCCGGCTGGCGAGTTAAGAAAACAAAAAACGGGGAAAATGGTCAGTTTTGATGCTCAGCCTAGTCTACTAATAATAATTAATAATAATTAGTAGGACATGGACATGGCAACAGCTGATTGCTACATTAATTATAAAAAATATACATAAAGTCAGAAAGGATGCGGGCGACCCAGGAAATTCGCCCGGCGGACGAGTCAGGGTTTTTCACTAATTTACACGCTGCTACGTAAACCATCATGCTGTGTGTGAGTTGCACCTACACTGTTTTTTGTGGTGGACGGCTTAGTATTTCACATTTGATACATCACATGGTAGAATTATTACATTGCATGTTGTATTATGGCAATTGTCTCAACAGTTTGACAATAATAGTCGGCCAACTGTTGTGTGTTCATATATCTGATTGGTGACAGTACATAAACCTGTTTGACTATTTAGTCTACTTTGGGTAATTTCTATATTTGACCAGCCACCACAAAAACAACGTAAAATCTCAAATATACTTGTTGAGTTATTAGGGAAATAAAGAAGTTAAAACAAATATGTGGGGTAATATGTTTTGTTAGAAGCATTTATGTTCATGAAGGTGTTGAAATTTGTATATGATATTGATAACCCTTGCAGTAGATAATGACAACTTATTAATATTACTATTTTTTGTTGGACATTTAAACCATAACTTTCCAAACACAATTTTTTCAGATACGAATGTTCATCATCCTGTAAGATTTTTTTCAGCTAATAGCTTACCCCACACCATTATAAATGCTATCGAACTATAGAACCATAATATTACGTAATCTCAATTTCCCTAAGAAATACTTTACGCTGGTTTACACAATCAATCAATCAATCAATCAATGCTTTCATTGCCAGCAATCACGGAGAGACGGTGGTGAGCATCCTGATAGATTTGAATGGATTCTGGACATACGAGAACCGTGAAGTTTTCATGGCAGAGAATAACAGCAATGATTCCAGCAATGAGGACCAGGGAGAGTTCTGAATCGGTTGTACTTTCCTGACCAGTCAGCCCGGTTGATAGAGCGTTGGACTAGTGACGGTAAGATCAGGAGTTCAAATATGGAGTGGTGATGATGATGATTACATTGCAGTGGCTCCGACAGGTTTGTCAAGCGCTTTAGGTGGCCCATATTACTTCTGCGTTGAAAAGAGAAAGTTGTCTAACTGGAAAGTTGGTTAGCTCTGTTTAATAGAGCATTGAACGTATGATCCCAAGGTCAGAAGTTCAAATACGGAGGAGTGATGATGGTTACATTCCAGTGGCACTGACTAGTATATCAAAGGCTTTGTGTGGCTCATATGACCTTTGTGTTGATACGGGGCAGTTGGTATGACCAGTTAGCTCGGTTGATAGAGCGTTGGACTTGGGATGGCAAGGTCAGGAGTTAATATACTGGGTGATGACGAGGATTACATTCCAGTGGCTATAACTGGTTTGTCAAAGGCTTTGGGTGGCTCATATAACCTCTGCTTTGAAAAGGCCCACAAATTAATTCCCAATCAACAATGTGACATAGTGAGATCACAGTGATGTCACGTGAACATCACAGTGATGTCAAACTGTAATCACACAGTGATGTCACATGACATATCATGATATAAATGCGAGCTGATAATGTAACTCACACTATGATATATTACAGTGTATTGTATCGCAGTAAGCTCACATTTATATCGGGATAGGTCATGTGATGTCACTATGACGTCATTGTGTGATTGCAGAATGACATCACAGTGACTTCCCATCTTATCATGGTGACATCACGGTGAGCTCACGCGAGTTCAGTTCTTAGACCTAACCAATTAGTCAATCAATCAATCAATCAATGGTCGTGATGCGACACTGTCCACCAATTAAACGCCGACCTGTAATGAACCACGTAATGAGGTGCTAGAGGAAGATGGTGCCATATATGTATAGCTACGTACAGCCTTCACGGCATATAATTCAACTTTGGATATTCGGCGCTTTATAAATTCTCCGATTGATTGATTGATTGATTGATAGAACGACAGTCTGACCGTTTAGCTCAGTTGACAGAGTGTGGGACTCGTGGTTGAAGGTCAGGAGTTTCAATACTGATGATGTTTGTACCAGTGGCTCTAACTGATATGCTAAATGCTCTGGTTGGCTCATATACTGTAACCTCTGCATTGAAAAGGGCCAAGAAAGCTAGTCAAGCCAATCAATAGAACAATATACATCAACGATTCCAGCAATGAGGACGAATGCAGACCTGTGATGATATTCCAAGGAGTGTTGTACACTATGTGACAGGATCTCCGATGGTCGAATCCGGAGTGATGATGTTTATATTCCAGTGGCTCTAACTGGTATATCAAAGGCTTTGGGTGGCTCATATAACCACTGCGTTGACAAGGGCCAGGAAACCTATTCATTCATTTTCTAGAATGTGGCCGCTCCCATCTTAGTCTATCGATAGGGTTGAAGCCTGCAGTGATGTGCCCTGGGTGATAGTATCCCTCACTCTGGTTGGCCGCCAGACACCCGGGCGGCAGTACATACAACAGAGAGTTCTGAATGGGTTGCACTGGTCTAGCTGTGTCGTTATCAGCCTTTAAATACAGACCTGCAAATCAGTAGACTGAACAGTGGTTCCCCGTATGTGTGGTTTCGGGACCAATGGAGGGCGGGTTACACCAAAGATTTTAAAAATGTTTCATGTTGACTTTTGTCTTGATATTCAGCATACAAGTTAGGATAATGGTTCACAATCCAGTGATCCTCGACTAGGAAGAGGAGGATGGTGGGAGGTGTTTGGGGTGTGCGTGAGAGGTAGTACCGTATCATTGTAGTAGTTAACCGCAATCCACTTGATTTATAATTAACCTGTCTGGCACTATATAACCTCGGTGTTGAAGTGCCGTTAGGAAATTGTCTCTTATCGGATGGATTACCAACTGGTCCTCCACAATCACTCAACTCTCACCAGTGACTCCCAGTGGCTGTCTTTATGACAGTATCCGCACCCCTCTAACTGTGCTGGTTCATAGGCTAAACCTGGTGAGGGGCGTCCATCAGACGAGGACGTTAAATGGGGGTCCCGGGGAAGGACTACCTGTCTCGTTATTCTAGTCTGGCCATCTTTTCGCAAAGAGTAGGGAGTTATCCCAAATGGTCATTCCTTTTATTTGTTTGTATCGTTAACATTGTGACTTGAATATAATTAACCCTTTCAATGCCATGGTCACATAAATGCATCATCACTTACCCTTCTCAGGACGCCATGGTCGCATAAATGTGACTTGTGTACATCAACTTTTTTGTCCGATTTTGTACATTCGGTTCACCCCCTACTAACTTCAAACCTGGTTGCAATCAACGTATCACTAAATTTTCAACCTACTGATGCTAAATTTCAGTTTGGTTGGTATTGACATTTTTCATGTTATTGAACATCACAATCTGGGAATTCAGTTCGCGGAATAGGTATGCATGATATTAATTATGGTTAGACAATGGTCCGATGGAGAGCCTCGTAGATAATATTCCATAGCTTGACCATCGTTCACCATACATAATTGTTTTTGGTATCATAATAAAGGTAAAAGTGTTCTACATAACTATCTATTACTCTATAATAATAATAAAACGTTAATCGGGTAACTCTGTTAATATGTATGTGAGGGACCAGCTAATCTTCCCAGAAGCCCTTAAAAATTGATCAGATCATGTTTACTTGTAAAAAATAATGATTGAAGTCATTGTCATATAACCGCAATGTTGGAAAATCTAGCTTGCTCTTAGAAGAGGTAGTGTTGAAAGCTCGCTGGACTTGAAAGGGTTAACTGTAATTTCCTGCTATTCATTTCACAGGTTGCAAAGTCGGGTGACATTTGCAATGATGGGATATGTGGGTAACGGTCAATTGGTGTGAAATAATTGATTAGTAGTAATAGCTAATCAGTGCCCCAATTGAATAGTAATTAAACCATTTTGATTAGTAGATTCATAGGACGAAAATGATAATATATGGTATATATACATATCAGACTAAAATGTATATTTATTTTGCGAAATTTAATGAATTCGATCAGTTTTATTATTTATAATTAAATATATGTTTGAAACAAGACCTTTTCAATAACAATCCTATTCTTTATAATTTTATTAAAATCAAAAATTAGGGATGATTTGCAACAGCGCCATTTGCCATGCATATTTTAATACTGACCAGTTAGCTCGGTTGGTAGAGCGTTTGACTTGTCATCACAAGGTCAACAGTTTGAATGACGATGTCTATTTTCCAGTAGTTTTAACAACTGTTATATCAAAGATTTTGAGTAACTCATATAGTCTCTGCTTTAATAAGGGCCAGGAAACTAACTATTCCACTCATTAGTTCCGACTATGTTGTGATTGACTGTCTCAACGTTTTACTGATGATTGTTAGTTAAGTTAAGTCAAAAATTATCAGTGCGGACAAGGTCCTCATAAGATCCTGAGCCTCCATATTTCCGTGGACCTCCTAAATCCATCCACAGTCAGAACATTCTTAACCCTTTATACCCTAAATTATTAGGGGTAGTCGGCACCGTGACCCTGGATTTATTGACAACGTACGCGTATAGAAATACAGTGACTAAGTCGATAGGCAGTCGGGCTTGAGTGCCAGAGGTTCCGGGTTTGATTCCCTGCCGAGCGCTGTGTTGTGTTAATGGTCAAAAGCACTTTATCCCGCTTGCCTCAGCTGCACTCATACAGGAAAAATGAGTACCAGCTATACCTGCGATGGACCACCGTCCTGTCCAGGGGTAGTTATTGACTCTCATCCGCTGGCGCTAAGCACCGCTACCTCAATGGGTCTTCGGGAGTTCGATGAAATAAATATGGGATACCGTTCGCACATGTGCTCCAGTTTCGTTTCATTAATTGTGACCCGTCATCTCAAAAGTAGACAATTGTCGGCAAATATGAAAGTTTCAAGTTAAAATTGACAAAACAGTGGCATAACTAGCCCAAAACTAATATTCCACGTTTTTCTCATTTTTGTTATCGTGATATTATTATGCATCATTCAAAATTATATTTGGGTGAAAATATGAAGCAGCATGTTATATTTTAGTGGAAAATTTGAATTAATTTTATATAAAAAGTGCAATTTTTTCCAATTATGACATCATATTTATCCACTTTTTTTTTGCCAAAATGCACCGCGAAGCATGTCTTAAAATATCCAGCGTTTTATCATTTTTGTCTGATTTAGGTAAATTACATATCAAGCGAAAGCTAAAGGTGCACCAATCAAAAAGACATTGCCTAAACCGCACTTTTATATTTGCCGACAACCACCTACTTTCGGGATGACGGTCACATAACCTACTATACTTTGAAGGTCTCTTTTACATGTAAATATTTAAGTATATGATATGACTGCTGTAAATATCTGTATATATTTGAATATATCTTGCTGGTTAGCTAATCATTAATTTACTGTATGGTGTATATTATTTATCTTGTTGGTTATTTGTACATACAAACACTATATTTTTCATTTTCATATTAATTATATTTCAATTTATTGATGCCAATCTTGGAATATAATGTAATTCCATAATCATAATAATGTAATTGGGCCAAATCCAAAACCTCTGTATTTTTTCCATATTAATGACATCACATACACATCCAACATATAATTTGAATGAGTAGGCCATACCCTTCAAAAAGATATGAAACTCAAACAGCTGAGATGAACTATGTTGATATGGCAACACAATCTTATTAGCGTGATCGACTAAAAAAAATGATGTTATTCTGATACGTTTGTATTAATATTATCAAATGTAATTGTAGTTGAGGTTTATTAATAAATATAAGGACTATGACACTTTTGTTAACTTGATTTATTTTCTGATGAAACAAATAATGTGTCATGGTTGGAATTGCGACGTACAGAATTAACACAAAGTTAATGGATTCGTCTTTCTGCATCATTTTTGCTCCTATTTCGTGGAAAAACACATTTCTTTCATATTTTTTATGAATCCAAATTATTTTTTGTAATCATTATAACAATATATAAAGTTTAATAATCTGAGAATGTTTTAATTTTTGTTTTCTTGTCTTGTGTTGGTGCGTTTGTAAACACGTTCAAACTAGGACATACACCAGTTCTGTACATTATAAACGTGGACACCCCGTCAAACGAGGACGTCCTCGTTTGTCCTACCTATGCCATCGTTATCCTAGATGCCTTTAAACACATAAAAGCAAATTAAAAAAACATAGGTGGTGTATCCGAGGTCCATGGTTAGTGGGCATTTTGTCTGTTTTGTGTATCACATGTCCTCGTTGAGCGGTAAAAAATCACACCTACCAGTCCAAGGTTTGATGGTGTGAACACATGGTCAAGATGAGGTCCACGATCGACTGTGTCTACAAGTCTGTGTGTGCGTGTGTGCGCATTTGTAAACGCGTTTAAACGAGGACACACACCAGTTCTGTGCCACCATGATCCTAGATACCTTTAAAAGCATTTAAACAAATATAAAAAACGTGGACCCAGGTGGAGGTGTATCCGAGGTCCACGGTTAGTGGGCATTTTTTCTATTTTGTGTAACACATGTCCACGTTGAGCCCAAAAATTCACACGCACTGGTTCGCGGTTTGATGGTGTAGGCCTATACACAGGGTCAAGTTGAAGTCCACGATAGACGGGTCCTGCAAGTGTGTGTGTGTGGGTGTGTTTGTAACGCATAGCTCGTGAGCATGATAAATCAATAACCGATTTAGCTGATACATGGTATATGGCTGCTTTTCTTTGCGTGTCATTTAGGAAGCCTGTTCATTTTGCCTATGATATATTGCATATTAAATAGTGGGCGGGGCGTATTGCGAATATCTTGAGAATTGGCTCGTGAACACGATATCTCGATATACCGTAAGTCGGATTGAATTGATATTTGCTACAGGGCTGCTCTGTGGGTCGTTTAGGAAGCCTATTGATTTTGACATGATACCTCGCATATTAATGAGTGGGCGGGCCGGGCTTTAATCGTAAAATATTGCCAAAATCGCAATAAATGGTTTGTGAACCCGGTATCTCAATAACCGTAAGTCCGATTGATTTGATATTTGGTACACTAATGCTCTATATATCGGTTAGGAAGCCTATTGATTTTGATGATGATACCTCGCATATTAATGAGTGGGCGGGGCTTTAAATCATAAAATATTGCGAAAATCGCAAGAAATGTCTCGTGAACATGGTATCTCAATAACTGTAAGTCGGATTGAGTTGATATTTAGTACAGGGCTGTTCTATGGTCGAATACGAAGCCTATTCATTTTAACTGACGATACCTTGCATATTAATGAGTATGTGGGGATTTGTTCATAAAATATTAATAGGCTATCTAGAGGCTAGGCTATTTTATAATGTACAGTCGAAGCCCTCCTAATTTTGGGGGAGATTTGTGAAATGTTTTATCCTAGTCTGACTGGTTAGCTCAGTTGATAGAGCGTTGGACTTATGATTGCAAGGTCATGAATTTGAATCCGGAGTGATGTTTATATTCCAAAGGCTTTGGGTGGCTCATATAACCATTGCGTTGAAAAGGGCAAGGAAACTTATTCATTAATTTATGGCACAAGAAGAAACCCACCTGTTTTCGGCGGTGGTAACATGCATATTAATTAGTGGGGTGTGGCTTATTGTAAAAATCTCACGAAATGACTCTCGAACACGGCATCTCAATAACCGTAAGCCGGATTGAGTTGATATTTGGTACAGGGCTGCTCTATGGTGTCGTTTCTGAAGGTTATTGATTTTGACGATGATACCTCGCATATTAATGAGTGGGTGGGGCTTTATTCGTAAAATGTTGATATGCTAGAGATTAGGCTATTTTACAATGTATTTTACAATGTCTCGCATTTTCTTTTTAAATTTTGGACAAATGATACCCTATTGCCCACGGAAGAAATATGTCTGTTTTCGGCGGTGATTCTATGCATATTGTGAGTTGGAGGATCTTATCGCAAAAATCTTACGAAATGGCTTGCGAACACGATATTTCAATAATCGTAGGTCGGATTAAGTTGATATTTGGTACATGGATGCCATGCGGGCCAGTATAGGAAGCCTGTTGATTTTAACGATGACACCTATCTCGAATGTTAATGAGTGGGCGGGCGTTGTTTGAAAAATTTTGTTAAGCTAGAGCCTAGGCTATTTTACAATGTGCAGGCAAAGCCCAAAATTAAAGACAAGAAATCATAAAATTAAGACAAGAAATCATCATGCACAGTGCATGTTTCGTGTTAATAGGGTGGGACTTGTTGGAAGTTGGGCCAGTAAATATATGCATTCAGTCATTAAGTAATGTATTCGTTCATTCACATAACTGTAAGGGGTAGTTGATTCTACTTATCATTCATATTTCACATAGTGTAAGATAATTATGTAGAGCACAAAGTCTTAACTAAGATTACTCGCTTCCATTAGGTCACTACGATGTAGAATAACGACTGTTTTGAAGATTATTGCAGTTGTATCAGGGCAGTATACTCCAAAAATCTAGAAACATAAACTTTCAGAAATGGGTTCCTCAAATGTTAAGTCAGAAAAATTGCCCCTGTGTGTTCCTCTTTATATCCCACCATTTTATAATAATGTCTGCCCCTATTCCAGGATTAGTCATATATACATTATACAACACACGCTCTCTACCTCATGAATCACTAAAAAGGGGCGAAGAAGAAAACACTAACTGACAGCCGCATCATTGGGCAAAGCTCTCCACCTCCCTCGATGGCGGGCCCGGGGCAGGACTACCTGTCTCGTCATTCTAGTCTGGCCATCTTTTCGTAAAGAGTAGTGAGTTATCCAGGATGGTCATTCCTGTTATTTGCTTGTATCGTTAATATTGTGACTTGAATATGATTAACCTATCTGGCACTTATATAACCTCGATATTGATGTATTAATCACTCCCATTACCATAGTGAAAAGCAGTGGACCGAGGGAACTATCCTGCCTAAGCCCAATATATTAAACCAAACTATTCTGACATTCTTGAACCAACCGGAACCCTACCACTTGTACCTTCATATAGGCCCTCCACCATCATAACCTATGATTCAAGTACACCCATCCACCTTATCGTAGATATAACTAATTATATAGGAACGATATCATAGGCCTTCTCCAAATCTACAAAACCCAATGACATACTCCCTTGAACCTCTAATTTATTTCTTCTTCACCACCTGCCTAATTGAGAACAGCCCATCACTTGTCCCCCTCCCCTTATGAAAGCCCTGGTGTTCCTCCCCGATCTCCTTCTCAACTCTAGCCCTAATAAGCCCCAACCACAATCGCCATGGTTACCACCCCACGAAGACGCGCTTTGCTTTTGATCATCTGATTGGAGTTCAGCATGTTGGCCAGTGATTTTCGTCTATTGATATGTCTGATGGCAATCCGCAACATGAAAGCATATAATAGTATCATAAATAGAAAATAAAGCGGTATGAAAATTGCAATAACGAGAAATACCACATCAACTTCGTTTCCGTACTCGTGGTTCGAGCATACCCATGTATCTAAGCCCGGGGACGGGATGTACATGGGTATACAACCACATGTTACGTTGTATATCCATATGGTTAGGATAAGGCCCTTGACATGGAATGACGTCATCAATGAGGGGTGTCGCAACGATAACAGGAGAGAGACGCACCTGTCGAGAAAGAAAGATATTATTCAATCCCCTGTCACACACGTCGTATTATTCCCAGTGGGCCGCAATGACGTGGAAATGTGTATTGACGTGGTGACTGGCCGCATGGGCCAACCACCGCCCCTCAAATTATGTATAATTATCTGCATGAAACAATCGATAATCTAACATTTTGAAACACCAATGAAATGTTACTTCACAACGTACCCTACGTCAAGATCATGCTTTACTGATACGTTACAAAGACTTCATTAATGCATGATTATTTGTTTCACTATAATGTGCAGGCACATATTAAGTGTATACAAACTTATCTGAGGACTGATATATGCCAAATATAGATAGAAGTCGAGATAACGCAGTAGTTGGGGCAGGGGCTCCTGATTGTCAGATCGTTGTTTCGAATCTCAGCGTTGCTGTTGGTTACCTCGGTATCCTTGAGCAAGGTAGTTTTTCTCGATTGCTCTATCACCACCTTGGTCTACAGAGGGCACGGTTCATGTCGGGAAGGCCATTTGATCACAATTAAGGGACTACACCGCTTCTGAAAAGCCCTTAAGTTAGCAATGGATCGCATCAGCATAGCAAGGGGAGTGACAATACCTTAAACAACTTCATTGGTAAATTGTTTGTTTTAGAGGAATGTAGCTAAATTAAAATAAGTCAGCTGTGAATATATATATAATATGTTCATATTAAAACGTTAATATTTATAGTATAGGCCTCTCTCTCTCTCTCTCTCTACCTCCTGAATCCCTAACAAGGGGTGAGGAAGAAAACACTAACTAACTGCCGCGTCATTGGCCAACGCTCTCCACCTCCCTCTATCCATGGCCATAACCCTCCAATCGCCAT
>JAODAI010484168.1:0-13908 GCA_027575025.1 Scotoplanes globosa
AGAATACGGCAGACGCACCTTTCCGATCGTTTCAAGTACCCCCCTACACACCCCCATGGTCAAACATTGGTACCTCGATCGAGTAACCAAAGTGCTCTGGGCTGCCGGTCTACAAGTAGAGGGACTATTGCACAAAGGACCAAGTAGAGGGATTATTTCACAAAGTGCCAAGTCCAACATTAGAAGCTCGTCATGGCGATTGGTGAAAGGGATGTCTTGAGAGTATCATTAGTTTGCACGGATATTCTAAATGTCAAATAGTCTTCGATATTTTCTGATCGTGGGCGGATTTACGAGATCCACCTGACAGATGGGTAATGAAGGTTCATAATCATATTACGAGGACTGTGTCGTTTATGACCCTTTCTTACTTAACTTACATAATTATATCGATCAAGGATCAAGGACTGCGTTTATTTGGGAATGGACGTTTCAGTATAATCAGTTTTATACAATGGCATAATCGGTTTCTCGTTTAGTATATAGCCTGCGTGGAATTGCATGACTTTTCATTTTAGTTGTAAAATATGGTTCAATAACCATGGAAGGTTGTGGAAAAATCACAGTTTCAACTTTGTCATGACACTAATTAATTAATTCAACCATCCTTTTCAAAATTGACGTGAAGAGTATAATACATATGTTGAAGCGTGATACATCGTGGCGTCGTTTATTGTTTAAGGTGACAGGTAAATCGACAAGGTTTGCAAACAACTCTCTTGGAACGCTCAAATGAAATAAATGAACGTGTATGTTGTGACTCGGGTGTTTTATTCTCAGTAGGTGACGAAACACAGGGAGGGTTTCTGTCAATATTTCCAGTCTGCTGTTTGAATATCGCACCCCTATGACATGTGATCTCAATATTGAAGCCACAAAACACAATTCGTAGACATTTTGTTGCCTCAAAACGACAAATGTAATAGGGAGAGTTACCGATGGGAACTTTACATTGAATGTTACGACTCCAATGTGAACATGCGGAATATAAGGGAATAACAGAAAGATCCGTGTAATCGTTTGACAGAATACGATTACATTAAGTTAAGGAAAGTTAAGTAAGAAAGGTCCAGTAAGGAGATAGTCCTCATAATATGATCCTAAACCTCATTATCAACACTGGAGTGGACCTCCTAAATCCGTCCACAGTCACAAAAGTATGTATCAAGGCCATACTTGAAGGCATTGACACTATACGCCCGAACCAATGACTATACCAAGTCATTCCACTAGCACTCATCAATAACTCTCTGAGAGAAGGAAAACTTCGTAACTTCTCACCTGGAATACTCCTTACGTAATTTAAGGCTAAGACCTCTATGGTGCCAGAATAATCAGACAGCGTAAAAAAACATCGAACTTCAACTTATCAAAACCATGAACAATTTTAAACACCTGAATAAGATCACCACGAACACGACGAAGTTCAAAAATTGTAAGCTTTAGATATAGGCCAATCTTTGCTCGTACGGCAGATAACTAAGGGAACTAACTAATTTAGTAGACCTTCTTTGGAAAATATCATCCTATCATTATCTAAGAACGGATTCAAAGTCTGAGTAATAGCATATTCCAGATGAGGCCTAACCATTTGCATGTACAATCTAACAACAATATATTTATGGAGGAACTTAAAATGACCTCTAATCAATCCTATAATTCAATTAGCTCTCCTCGCAGCTTTGATACACTGCTTAGATAGTTTCAATGAAGAATCCAAATGAACACCCAAATCCTTCTGCGTCTACGTGTGAACATCCGCCAATTTACACCATTGGCATTATACACATTCTGCTTATTCCGACTACCGACATGCATTACCTTATACTTATCGACGTTGAAAAACATACCCCCTATCCTCCGACCAGTTAAAAATAATATTCAGCTCCAACTGTAACTTAATAATAATATAATAATAATAATATAACATTAAAGGGTATATATACACTCATTATCATACAAGACGCTAATCTAACATGAGACCCTCTTTAGATGTGAATTCAACAATAAAATAAAATAATATATAATCGTGTCCTGTTACGAGCAAACGTTGCCCTGCTTTGCCTGTTGATTGGACCTGTTATTAATTATTACTAATAATTCGCATAGGGGCCTATAATCACTGTAGTTCTTGATATATATATATATATCGAATGAAGACCACTTAGCGTGTCCATATTTTTAGATGTATATCTGTCTGGTCTATTTGATATACTCAATGATAACACATATTACGATATTGCGCAAGATTTATTGCATCATCAGAATTGTTAATAATGGTTCTTAAATTGCGGTCTAAATGTGTAACACTTGTAGCGTAGTCAGATGTTTTACCGGGGAGTATTCATGAAGTCTAGAGACTAAGAAAGATATATGGTTGGCAAGAAACGGAATTATACCTGTGACAAGCAATGTAACACATCGATTAAGTAACCAATCACCATCCGTCCTTAGGTGTTGTTATTATTGCTTACACGTCGAATAATAGTTACTACAAGCATTATCCAAAATTTGTACATTAATAATAAATTCTACATAATAATGGATCTGATTGTTTTTTTGTTGCCATTCATCATTCTTAATAACAATACCAGCGCCTATAAATGTGGATTGGTTCATTATTTAACCGAGCAAGGTTGTTTTTGACGTGTATCATTCTTCAATAATAACATATTAACCCTCTCAATGCCGTCGTCGCATATTTGCGACAGACGCTGACTGCTCCCAGGCGCCGCGGGCGCCTATAAAAGGATTGTGTTTGATTCTTTATTGAAGTGCATCATTCTTAGCAATGTACAGCCTCGTGTTTAAGGTCGCTGGTGCGTCATATTCTCTGTCAAGAGCAACTGAAAACCTACCGGAAATTATACACAGTCTTTGGTTGAACACTAGCATCATTGATGTCTAAGTAATATTATACCAGTATACCCAAATAGACCGTGTACTCTCGTTATAATTATTCACAAATTCTAACAAAACTTATTGTTTTTTTACACCAACAATCCGGTGTAAAACTTTAACATGAATAATAGTTTTCAGTGCCCAATCACTGAGCCCTGGATTTGAAGAATTTGACGATTCTTTCCATGTCACGCAGCGGTCTGCGCCAGTTTATTTTTTAAGTTGGAGGACTCCATTCACAGCGGTACACTTTTTACAAAAACTATTTAAATACATATTACCCCATCTGCTATACTCGAGAATACTATATATAAAATGGTAATTTAATTAAGTATGCTGCATAACTGAATATAAAATTCTTTTTTTTTGTTATAGTGAAACATGCATTGTCGAGTACCATTATCACACAAAGTCAACAACCTCTTCGAAATGCACAGTCTAGCATTCCAAATGATGTAAATTTCGCCGGAGAATGTGTCTTGGACCGGATCAGAAAATCGCACTATTTATCATATTTTGGCGAAAATCTTTGTATTCAGGAGACGAACTGGAAGGCGGATAGAGTGAGGATGTTACCAGGGGGTCACGGGGTTTATATTATAGTTTCAGCAGGGAAGTGTAAGGAAGTGGTGAGGGTTGAGAGGTGGGAAGGGAGAATCATTCTGATGTGTGTTATACTTAGGAATCAACTGGTATGTATTTATTATATACATGGTCCCCAAACAGGGAAGGTGGAAGCCGATAAGACTGTAAGATTGCCTATAGAGATGCGCTGGAGAGTACGATGGGTCAAGTAGAGGAGGGTACCATGTTGTGCGTGGCGGGGTAATTTGATGCCCATGTTGGAGGGGTTGGTGAAGAGGAGTTGATTTGGAGAAGGCCTATGATACGGTTATATATGGAACTAGTTATGTCTACGTTAAGGTGGGTGGGTGTTCCGGAATCAGAAGTTATTATGGTGGAGGGCCTTTATGAAGGTACAAGGGGTATGGTTCTGGTTGGTTCGGAACAGTTTGTGGGTAATATCGGGCTTAGAGAGGGTAGTGCCCTTAGTCCAATTATTTTCATAATGGTAATGGAAGTGATTAGCAGGAAAGTCAGTACAAAGAATGTACTGAAAAGCTGTTATATGCTGACGATCTAGCAGTAGTTATAGATAAGTAGGAGTTACAAGAGGTGCTAGTAGAATGGAAAGGTTTATTTGAGGGGCATGGGTTGCATATGCCGAACCTGGATAAGACAGAGGTTTTATCTATGGGCATGCAATGACATGGATTGGGTATAACCCTTGCCGGCAAAGGTATTAAGCAGAGGGATAGTTTTGCGTATCTGGGGTAAATGATTTCTTGGGATGGGTGGTCTGATGGGGAGGTGCGTAAAATTATTTAGTCGGGGAATAAATGTGCAGGGTATTGCGGGTATTGTTCGACTTTCTATAAAAGCGGAACGCCACCACATATACTGCATATAGCATGCAACAACACTGGTTTTGGTAAACAATTTTTAGTCCTAGACTGTAAATTCTGGAACTCTTTGTAAATTTATGTTATTGATGTTAAATACTATATTTTATCAATATTGGGGTAATCGAGCGTTTCGGTTTTATATAAGAGTCTAACCGTTCCGAGACCAGACCCTTTATCACCCTGAGACTGAAAGTTGTAAATCTGGAGGCTACATGCTATTACTACCTTTTACCAGTACTGTAGCCGAGCGGATAAGGTTGGTGGCTCCAGAACGATGATGAATAGGTTTCCTGGCCCTTCTCAACACAGTGGTTATATGAGCCACCCAAAGCCTTTGATATACAAGTTAGAGCCACTGGAATGTATTCATCATAGCTATGAAGCTCAGCAATCAGTGGGAGATCCAGGGTTCGAATCCCGGGTCGGGATAGTGTGTTTTTTTTATCCGTGAGCAATCACAGTTTTCCCATACGACTGACGACATTCTCAAATTCAAGATATCAAAATTTGACTTCAAAGTTATAAATTGGATGACCACCCAACATGACGGTACAATTTATAAGTATTTATACTTCATCCACTTTAGTGGTCTCCTAACGCAGTAAAATAAATATGCCTTCCACGCCGTAAGTTTTACCCATGCAGTATAATCATAGATCATAACTTAGGTAAACTATTAACTTGTAGATCACAAAAAATAATACTTTCCATGCCTCGCAAGCTGTGTCCAAACTGTAATCATTTTAAGGTTGTCACGGTTTATAAAATATGGGCCTGTATACCTTGAGTCCCGCGAAATAAGGTGTGAAATGAAAAGTTCTGAAAAGTTACTGTTATGATTATACACAATTACCGGTTTTCCTTGGAGTATTTATAATCTGAATATTTGTAATATATTAATCAACTATGCAAATAAAATATTGCAATCCTCCAGTGAACCATCGACCCCTTGGTCACGTCCCCGATGGAAGGAGTGTGTCATTACTTCTTTCAACTATAGCCGCTTGTATAGTTTAGTTATATAGTGATCAACTAAATATCTATAATGTATCTCTAATATAGTAAGTTATTACAGATTATTGTATAGTTCAGAGCTTTGTACCTTTCCAACTAATTGAACTTCGTAATGGGCGTTGAGGCAGAAACATTTTCTGATAGGTACTGAAAGGAATAAGTCTGGGCATATATACAGCCTGATTTGAACGTGCTAAATTTCCAATAGCAGCCATGGTGTATTAACCATGGACGGTATTTTAATAATACAATGTGTATAACCCGAATGTCATTCTTCAAAGAAAGCCGATTAATTTATATATAAGCAAGCATTATAATCAATAGGCCTACTTCATTATCCTAATCAAACCATGTAAATCTAAGGGCGTATATATTCCCACCCTCCTATATCAATACAGTTAACAGACGGTAGTTATTAATTAGGGAACAATGCATACATTAATATATAGCCGGAGTATAAACATGAAATTAGCAGAGATATATAGGCTGGTCTGAAGAAAGGGGGGGGGGTGAGGACAGGTGCTATTGATGAATCTGGAACTATGTGGGTTTAATACATGGTCTTGTCGAAGGGCGAAGCCCGATGTACCATATGTCGCAGGTGTTCCCCGCATGGCGAGGGGGGAGGGGGGGGGGTTACGGGTGGGAAAGGGGTATATATGGAATGGGAATATTTATCAGCCCTAATGTCGGGGACTTCTGCTCCTGTAGTCCTGGGGAACCCACAGTGGCGACGCTCTTGTTATGGTTAAATAATGTTGTTGTAACTTGTAATCCATCGGTGTTTGAGCAGTATCTGTTTATAGCCATGACTGATAAAAAATAGTGGTAAAATACACCGTGTGTTTTAGCAATCTATATAGGTGTCATGCAGATTGGTTGACTATCTGATAAACGGATGTTGATGATGGCAATTCTCCTTAACGTGCACTCAAATGCTCAAAACCGGGTATTTTTAAGACCGGTCTTAAATTAGTTTTATTCAATCACAATGCATGATTTGAAACATGTCATAATCTGTGGTATTTTAATGAAATACAACTAATTGGTTGAAATACTTCCCATAATGGTATACTGTCCGTAACGATAATTCACAGTGACGACTTCTGTACTGGTTTTCTGTGTGTTTAAAACTTTAATATGGTCAAAAGTCGCCTAGATAAGTACTGACGCGGTTCGTTCGTTTCGCTATCATTATGAGTCTGATCACTTCGAGACACTTTATGCGTCGGATCTGGAAATACAGGGACCTTTCATTCAGTATCACCATACTGAATGAAAGGTACACTGGCATCCGACGCATAAAGTATCTTGAAGTGATCAGACTCATAATGATAGCGAAACGAACGAACCGCGTCAGTACTTATCTAGGCGACTTTTGACAATATTAAAGTTTTTTGCGAGCAGAGAATTCCAGAATTTCAAGTTCAAGTTTTCGTGGCGCAATTTACTCGAATTTGATTGAAGATTGAAGACTATGCATGTAATTATGACATTAAGTTCAAGTTTATTCTTTTCTATATGGCATAGCAGTATAATAATTATAACAATAATGCAGAAGGAGATCTGTGGAAAAAATAGCAAAGCAGACCCCCTTTACTAGAAACACAATAAATACATAATATACAAGCCCGTGCCAAGGCATTTTAAAGGAGGGGGGTAATTTATCCGCTCATTAAGGTCTTCCCCACAGAAAAATTCAGCAATTTGTGAAACCCACTCATCTGTATTCATCTGTATAAGACACTATCTAAGCGAAGCGGAGCGTATAAGAAAATTTTGAAAAGCAAAGTGTCCTTAGATGCAAATCTGGTGCAATATTTTACGCAATTTAAAGTCAACTTTATATTCACAAATTTAGGCCAATTCATTTTTGAAATTCATTATATTTAAAAAAAAATTAGGAGAACATGAGGTATATCGAACCCAAATGATCTTAGAAAAGTAACTAATATGTGGAATAGGCATACGTTAATTACCTAAAACAACTTCAAGGTGGCCGATTTTACAACAAACCAGCCAGTGCATGGTAGCCTATAGCGAGCAGGGGCGTAGCCAACATTTTGTTGTGGGGAGGGGGAGTCAAACTTGTGCCCCGATTTCGCTATCTATTCTAAGCGGAGCGCCAATTCTTTGGCGCGGAGCGTACACAAAATGTGGTCTTCCAAATAAGCTTAGATACAAAATGGCGCTATCTTTTCACCGATTGAGCAATATACTACATAGTGGCAAAGTCCCATTTTCTAAATCAAAGTTCACTTAAATGCACGTAGGACCAATTCAAAAGTATGAACGTGTGTTATTTAAGACAGGAAAAATTTTCCGCGTCGTGGAATCTAATCCCCGTCGGAGAAGATACCCCCGTCGAGGCCTAAAGGTATCTCTCTCGTCGGAGAAATCGTGGTGCCACCCCCTTCCTCACCGGATGTTATGTACCACTGTGTAGCATATTATGAACATATTAAACCCGGAAGCCCCAGTGGCCCTAACTGGTATATCAACGGCTTTGGGTGGCTAATATAACCTCTGCATTGAAAAGGACCAGGAAACTACACAATCTATACGTTAGATGTGGCGGAGGCAACGGCGGCACCAGTGTTTACGGGAAGGACGACGTTCTCCGACAGGGGGGCGGGCTGGCTATTTCCATCGTTTTTCATAATTGGCCTACAGCCTATTGCCTATTAAAAATGATGTTGGTGACTGGAAACAGAGTGGAAGAGTCACCGTCGTCAAGAACTTCAGCCTGCATGCCCAGGCGCGGATCAAGGGGTTTAGAGGGGTCCGTACTCCTGCTCAGTGGTGATTTTGTTTAAAACATGCCTGCCATGTCGATACACGCAGGGATCCAGGTGACACCTTCCGTGTCGATATCGGTATTATTAGTTGGTTCATATGTGCCAGGAAAACTTATTTCAGCACCTCACTTAAAAAAAATTGAGTAGGAGACCTACACACAATCCCACCCGGTTTTGCGCCTCCAACTCATGCAGTTGCTGCTTTTACCTTCAATTTGCGTCACCTTTTTTAAAACAAAGGTAACCAGTTTAGATGTGTGGATGATTAATTATACACAAATATTATAGGTTCAGATATTATAGGCTTTGTCACTAGATAGTTGGTTGATGGCCTTTAAACCTTCAGATTAGTCGTGTGGATTGTCTATATTCTGATTAGTATCAACCTTGGTAATCTTTCTGTTTCGTTTATGTGAGAAGGTAGGTTGAGTACGGCTTCGAAATTATCTGCTCATATATCGAGAATGTGGTATGTTTCAGTTATAAGATATGCCCCATCAGCACTGAGTGGACGGGGCGAACTGGCAGGTTAATTGTGGTTCATACACAATCTTGATGGAGTCGTAACCTATATATGTTTCATATCATTCGTATCCGCATAGAGTTGTCTTTCCAGCACTTTCTGACTCAGCCACCTGTTCTGCATGTCACACAATATGTATGCACATATATCGTGTTCCGGATCATGTTGAATGTGGCTTTCCTTGCCGGACATTAGACATCGAGGTAAGCGCGATATAGCCTGCATTTCTCCTTTAGCAATTTGAAATTCCATTGTTGTTGTCATCGAAACAATTTTGATGTTTGCGTCTTCTGCGACCAAGGCTGTTGAGTGATGATGCGTGAACAGTATCATGGAAGGAAGCCCAACTTTCTTGAATATGATCTGTAATATGGATGTTTTGGGAGCTCTCTCCAGGTCACCCACAAAAGATTTGCTGGTGTGAGGATTTTTCAGTTTTGATACATCCATTCGCTTTGGTTTTTTTCATCCCTGGCGGCGGCACTTTGGGAAATCGCAGTTTCATCTTAGAAGTGATGAGTCGGTAGTCGGTCTAGCAGTCAGCACCACACATCGACTTAGTCACTCGATAATTATGTATCCTTTCCTCACAATAACGTAACCGACGAGGTGCCAGTGTTTGGATCGAGGATGCATCCACGATGTCTTGTTGTGAGTATAGGAAGACGAACTGGTGCACTATTGGCAATTATAAGTTCATTTTCAGACCAAAACTGCATCAGCAATAGACCATTGCTGTTGTATTTGCCGGTACCATCTATGCTAATAACATTTTCCCAAGTTTGATGGTCGATACCCACTCGTGTATTGAAGTCGCCGATAATTATGAGTTTGTCAGCTTTTGGCACTGTTGTTACTATGGTAAGAAGATCTTCATAAAATGTCATTTTCATAAAATGTCATCGGGATTAGTCATGGTGGTGGCATAGGAGCTGATAATAGTGACATTTTTCTCTATGAGCGAGATTTTTAGGATCACGAGTCGGTCGTTGATACCTTGTGGGAGGCCCGACAGATTAGAAAAAACTTCGTTTTTAATGGCGAAGCAAACATCAGCTTTACCGGATGTTCTTCTCTACCTTGTCCACTCCAGAATAATGTGTACCCTGGCTCCCACATCTTGCAGTTGTCCTTCTTCGGCTGAACGTTTTTCTTAACGATGCAATGTCGATATTATATCTGGCGAAATCCCTACCTAGGGCTGTTCTCCTCTCTGCAGGATCAGTACGACTATTTCCCATTAAAGTGCGCATATTCCATGAGCCGAAAGTAAAATGTTTCAAGTTAATGTTCTTACCGCGCTGGTAAGGAAGCTCCGCCACTGGCGGCCAACAGAGTGGCCAGTGCAATGTGAAACAGACACTGTTTGGGACACCTCTTCTTGTCCTCTCGTCATGTCATGGAGGTGAGCAGTACCATCCCAGGGGGTTGTCGAAGAATCTAAGCTTCCGCCTCGATTCCAGAAAGGGACGACTATATGGTCCGAGTGGCCTGTATGCGAGTTAGCTATCGCTACAGCAACTCGGAGCCACATAATTATAAGAGTTGAGTGCCCGATGGAGACCCGTGGTCAGTGAACAAGCAGGCCCGGAGAGCTGTACTATATTAAAGAGTATATATATATATATATACATAAATATATAATATATATTATTTATAGAAAATATCTGATACATTGACCTATGTGCTACCAAGTTGTCAACATACCAACCCGCAGCTCTTCTATAGCACCCGCATAGCTATAGTGTCAGTGGCACCACCGGCTGACTGGGGAATACGGCATTTTACAACCGGAAACTATTGGTATACCAATAAGGGAATTCGTCAAAAAGTATAATGTAATAATCAAAATGTAATACATTGGAGTTGTTATCTGCTGATAAATGGACAAAATATCGTGCCAACATTAACGACTAACCCAGTTGGAGCAGGGACATGTTACTGGTTGGAGTGCGTATGTGATGTTATACTTATATTGCAATGAGTCTGACATAGCTGGTGTGGGACTACAGATACACGAACCATTAACTACAATTATTGCTGCGCTTTAATAGGGGAGTCAAAATAGAACGCTTGGGATTTGTTGGTAACATAACTTGTATTATATGCCCTGGTTCGTGTATCGTTTTCCATATTTTATTGTATTGGCCCTATACTAATTATTTCCGCTCATAAAACATAATTTTACTTAATTTATCACTTTGAGGTGGATTGAAATCATATTCTATATATCAACACCTGTTTCCAACATGATTCTATTAACCACTATAAATCCGTGTGGCTACTGTATACCATCCATTGGGTACTACGCAACCTGTCCACGTATATGTTTTTCACCTACAACCAAAGGAGGTATGAGGCTAAAAATGGGCGCAATGAATACGTTTATATGGAAAATAAGCCCGTTTCTCTGCATCCTCAGGAAAATGCTATGGCGCCATAGTGGGCTGTTTGGGAGCCACTATAGCCATTTATAGCGTATGCAAATTGTGACTGGGGTTTGTGAGGGGGGGGGGCTTACGCCATACACATTCGTAGCCAATCGCGGGTTACTTAGTAAGTCGGGTACAATGTGTTTTCGGTACATTCGGCGCAATATGTTTGGTACAGGGGCGCCATAAAAGTAGTAGGTATTGTTTTGTGGAAATTATTGAGTACCGGTACCGGGATAAGCGGCGGCGTTTCTTCGGCTCGGAGCGCGGTAAAGAATATATACTAAACTGTATTGGCAAATGGGTAAATGAGAGAGTGAAGGAAAATTTATGCTGATATTCCGCCCTAATCGTTTTAAAAATGGGCATAACTATATAATAATCGGGGAATGGGTGGTCGTGTTTCAAAATATGTGGGGAGTTTTCGACGCGGAACGTGGACAAATTGAGGTACAAAAGAGTTGGGGGAGGGAGGGGGGGTAGAAAAGTATCCCCCTCCAATGTCACAATCCCCGCGCACGTCACTGCTATAGGTAAACATGCCCTACACCCCATATATATATATATATATATATTCTCCGCTTAGATAACGTCATACCCAGAACAGTGTTGTAAACATGATGTCCAACTTGTGAAAGATCAATTAATAGTAACCCTATCAGGGAATGGCTATTTAACAATATCCCTCCCAACCGCCCGGTAAATCACGAATGTCACACCAGCCATAATAGGCCTACTAACTGTCAACCTTGGCCTGGAAAACAAGAAGAAGGCCAAATAGGGAGAATACGACTCTACTTCAAAATATATCAGCACACCTGGATACGAACCTGGGACCTCTGCTCTGAGAAAGGCATCCCATGGTAAATAGTGTTGACCGTCAGTTTTAAGAGGTCTTTCCATTCGGGCAAGAAGACAACAAAGATAATTAAGTTCTGCCAACCAGAACGTTAGAATTTACACCTTTCTTTCCTATCAGTTTATATTTATGTTTCTTGCAGAAAATCTGGAATTAATTGCCACTTTAACGCAAGACACGTATATTTTTCGCTTAGATTAGTGATGATGAATATTAAAATAGATGGCGCTCTATAACAATAGTAAGTTATTTAAATAAACTATGTCCATCCTTTTGAATGTGTCAAATAAACATGCTGTAGGCCCCTACTTGATGGATGGGCACTGCGGTATAGGTGGAACGGATGGGCTGGTTTGTGGAACACATTGCCATTTTAAGGGGAAACACCTTAGATTAATGTATGTTGCTTCACCATCTAAGGGGATCACCAATCGATCTAGCGCACAAGATGACTTTGATATTCCACACACGCCTAGCATGATCGCAGAAAATTACACTTTTAGGCGTTCTTTAGATTCTATATGTTCTTGTATTCACTATAATTTTTAATGGAGTATTCAAAATATGCGGACTAAACTGCCAATTTTCGATTAACACCGCTATGACATGTAAAACATGCAATTTGAATTACTTCCCCAATTAAAGTTGTGAAGCAATGCATTTGTCTGTTAATTTCTTAAAACTGCATAGCTGCCACTGTTTTGTCATTCTGAATGGCAGCGGCGTCGGCAGATTCATTTGAAATGGAGGAGAGACACATATTTTATTTTCCCATCTTAGCGGAGCAACAACACCGGTTAGCGTGAAGCGTATCACAAAGTAGTGACGTCCACACACCCAAGCTTTTATGCCTTTTTTGGATCCTAGATGTTGCATTTAGTTTTAACTTACATTTTAAATGGAGCATACAAAATATTCGGACCAATTATTTCTGGAATAACATAGAGTACACGGGTCCCCATCTCGAAATAGTGTATAAAATGTATTATACACATGCGAATTGTGAATGTCCCCCCGGCGATGCCATTGCTCCTCCCAATACTAACGTGATGAAGTTGTAATGCATAATGGACTTGACAGTTGATGAATTCACAATTGATCGATTAATTGGGTTTCCTGATTTTGTTACAACAACAAGATTATATGAACCACCCGAAGTCTTTGATATTTATATAGCCATGACATATATTCAATATCGTTTTGCATTTACAAGCCCAATGGTTTATCTACCAGGCGAACCGGTCAGGTTAACCAACTCTACTAAATATACAAACTTTGTATCAATGATCCACTAACCGTATTGATGATTTTTCCCACTTTAGCTCAATCAACTTCGGGGTGGTTTCATCAATATAATTATGAACACTAATCTCTTGGTGTAAGTTCAAGACCAATATTAACATCGTAATTTTAACACCAAGGTTTTTAACACCACGATTTTTAAAATGTAGGTATATGCCTGTAAATGAATATATATTAGGCCAAATATATTTTACTGTCAAGGAGAAAAAATCTTGGAACAGCGCTATGAAACCGGTGTTACTACAATGAGCTGTTAAACACATTCCATTCATCAATTGATGGATAGTCTGACCCAGGCTTGGTGTTAGCACAATGAGCTGTTCAACACATTCCATTCATCAATTGATGGATAGTCTGACCCAGGCTTGGTGTTACTACAATGATCTGCTAAACACATTCCATTCATCAATTGATGGATAGTCTGACCCAGGCTTGCAGTGAGAGATTTGTCATGGGGTTCAAACATCACGTAATCGGAGCAATGAGCTGTTAAACACATTCCATTCATCAATTGATGGATAGTCTGACCCAGGCTTGGTGTTACTACAATGAGCTGTTAAACACATTCCATTCATCAATTGATGGATAGTCTGACCCAGGCTTGGTGTTAGCA
>JAODAI010484279.1:0-13907 GCA_027575025.1 Scotoplanes globosa
AAATGACTGTACGGCTTATAAATTATTAACAATTGAATATCAAATTTGATGATTTTCTTGAGGATTTTACACACTAAGCATAAACATGACTTCAAATGATCGCAACCTTTTGATATGTTGGTACAACCATGCTAATACTAGAATGTAATAAATAGTCGATGAAAAAAAGATAAAAAACGGTGATAATCATTATTATTGGATTCGTTGACCTTGGCAAAATGAAAATCAATAACAAATATTAAATACAATTTGACCATTTCGACCAACTTTTTTGCTCATTATTGCCCCTAAGATGCATAGAAAATAACACCAAATCAACATCAGCCTGTACATAATTAAAATGTTACCGTTAATTTATATAGTTAATTTCAGAGACTCGGGTTGATCGACCAATCTTGATAAAAATGGCGTCAAAGTGATTCAGCGATCATACGGCATCAAATAAGGTGGTGCGATAAAGATTTAGAAATATCAGTTTTGGCCTCTGTATTATAGCCCACCACTATGTATATATATACATATTATAATTCAATATATTCTAATTGCAACGTGGGATTTCAGATGCAGGCGCGGAATTGAAGAAAATCGGCGACCAAATTGAAAAGAGCGTGAATCCATCGGCGGTGAGTTTTCTATCTACTTTTTTATTAAATCTTTACCCGAAATAAGTTACCCGGAAACCCGGAAGCGTCAGCGGTTAAAGTATATGACACATAATACAATATTACAGATGAAGAAGACATCATTGGGCGAAAATATATCGATAGCGTGGTAAACATATGTCACAATACGCGTGTCTATCTACGGGGTGGGAAACGTTATGCAAATCTTGGGGTAATTATGGTGGGTCTCCATTCGAATAAGAAACCCAATATTATACGTATGTGTAATGTCATGTGATTATATTACGTTGCCAACCCATTTCCACGACGCCAGACGTATACAACATGGCAGTACGCACATACAGTGTACACTACCAGACATACCATATATTCTGTGGTTTATTCAGCCATCGTAGGCGAACAAACGATGTGACCTACCCGCTGTGCATTTAATTGGGCGAAATAATTATTGTTTAAAGAAGCCATTGCATGTATTTGGCCAATTTTATGAGCATAGATATGCCTGGTATACATATCGTGTATTCCACTGAGGAGTATATTTAGTGCGTATCCAATACATAATATCGGTGTGTCGGTATACGTAAATTCCTAATTTACCATTGTCATATATGTAATATTCAGTTGTTTTACTAGACGTAGGCAAACACACGGCAGCCGTAATCAATTGTGGGAAGCTTGTCGCCCAGTACAAAATACAAACTGCTTTTCTACTATGGCCCATTATACATAGAGCTTCCTTAAAATTAAATGTAACGCACCAAACGACATACTGGCGCACTAACACAGCTGTTTACAAATAACATTAATACTTATAATAAAGTGATATATAACGATAATGTTACAATGGAAATAATATCAAGCATCAACACTTGGCAACAAGATACAGTTCCCTAGTTGAATATGGCTGTGCAATTATTAGTATTAACAATAATAATAGTTCTTGAATGCTTATTTCATTTTACGACACTAATCAACCACCGAAGTCACAACGGGTGGTCATCCAATTTATAAATTCGAAGTCAAATTTCGATACCATTAATATATATATTTTTTTTCCTCAATAATTGTCTTTTAGCTGCAATCGGTAAGCGACGCAATTTGGAGCAGGATGGGTTTTATACCAGATGGTGAAGCAGGTAGGAACATGATGAAAATTATAGAAGCTCATGTAGAAGCAACGACAGTAAAAGATATACAGACGGTAAAAGAGGCGCAAGCAGTAAAAGATGCCGAAGCAGTAAAAGATACGCAAGCAGTAAAAGATACGCAAGCAGTAAAAGATACGCAAGCAGTAAAATATACGCAAGCAGTAAAATATACGCAAGCAGTAAAAGATACGCAAGCAGTAAAAGATGCCGCAGCAGTAAAAGATGTCGCAGCAGTAAAAGATGCCGCAGCAGTAAAAAATGCGCAAGCAGTAAAATTTGCACAGGCAGATGTCGACCACAGGAAAGAAATTGAGCGAATGAAGAAAAACTACGATGAAAACAAAGAAAAAGTACGACAGACACCTGCAGAAGAAGACTCGCCGTTGAACACAAAGCTTGACGTAAGCATGCATCAGGAATATCAAGATATCAAGACGGCACAAATTCAAAAGTTACACGAGGAGCTTGTCAACTTGCAGACACTACTACATCAGACGAGGCAAGAAAATATCGATAATGTTAAACAAATTCAGGTACATTACAACAATGTGGAAAGTACTAAAGCGGAATTGGAGCAAGCACAACGGCACAATGATCAATACTCTTCAGAAAATAGTAGCTTGCTCGCAGAGCTGGACAAGGCTAAACAGGAAGTCATCCAGTACTCTACCGAAAACCACAGGCTGCATCACGAACTTGATACAACTGGCGATGCGTTGAAACAAGCGCAACAGAAACGTACCACAGACAACGAACGACTCCAGAAAGACGTGGACAATACGAGCGAGCGACTACAACATGCCAAACAAGCTACTACACTGATGAACACGACCATTGGTACACTGCAACAAATAAATCAATCCCATACTACCGAAATCGAGAAGCTTCGTGGAGAGTTGAAGCTGCGAGACCATCAAAGAGAACAGGTACGAACCTCAACCACAGTATAATATTGTATTCGTCCAACACCGTCCAATATCGTCATATGAAAGTCTATTGTCGTTTAATTTCAGCTACATATCGTTATATTTCGATTCAATGTTCGGCTATTATTGTTAAAAAATCGTCTTCTGTGAGCTACAATATATGACCATGTTGTCTGATTAGTTATTCATTTGATATCCAGTTGTTGTCTGTCCATTTAAGAACGTTTAGAAAGTGCACCCAAATAATAATCATACATATCCATAACGCTCTTTCCTGCGTATTATGCACTTGTCAATTGTAATCTCCCCCCCTCCCCCCATACCCTGGCATAACGGGGAGTTTGCTACAGTTTAGTTGGGAATATTCACAATACCGGTATTGTAACACCAGTGTGACAGGGACTTGCATCATATGTAATAGCACAATATATAATAGCAACATAGCGGAAACTTAGCCGGGACTGTGTCGGGACTTAGCCTGGATGTAGTGGGGATGTTCAGCAAAATAATGCCCTCCCTGGCGGGTATGTTCAGTAACGCAGCCTGGGAAGAAACCGACACGTTACAATTGTGAAAATAGCATCCCCGTTTTAGTCCCGGCTATGCCCGGGTAACGGGGAGGAAGGGGATCACGGCTCAAAGCGCTTTACGAAAGTGAAACTTTACATACATAAATATGGTTCATGAAAATATGTATTCATTGAAAGTGAGAATATAATAGATGATATCTCTTAAAGTTTGTCAATATGACGCATGATTTGGCGTTCTCGTGTAATTGATTCCAATGTGTTACGGTTGCGAATACAGGGCAAAATGTATGTTGCGGGAAATATGTTGCGGGCTAACTGTTCTCCCAGTAGTATACAGAGTTATTATATATAGGTTTGGACACTTGAATGTCATCTGAAAATACTACGCTATATAGGCATTATATGCATATAATAATATTTAAACACGTAAACCTTTCCGGATAATGTTAAGTCTTTTTTTATTGTGACAACAAAATAATCTGTAAACACAGGTATATGCTACTTTACCTTTGCTAATTGAGTGTAGGCGGTATTCATTATGACGTTTGACGTGGAGAGCTCCCGTGCCAATTATGGGTCTAAAATAGTAAGTTACGATTCATCAACTACTGCATATACTCAACATACATATAATATATGCAATGTTAACCATTTGACCCCTCTCATTACTGTCGTCGGCGTGTTAACACGCGCTGGAGAGATATACGATGAAACACATCTTGCTGTTTCCACGAGGTCGTCGCAGCTGCTAGCCAGCTAGCAGATACCTGGTAATTCCACCACGGTACTTAGGAAGTACATAATAAACGGACCGAGGTCACGCGCCGACCACGGTTGCCCCGGATGGCCATTCGAATCCACGAGCACTGCCTTCTATATGGAGCAGCTAATAATATAACACGATTGGCGTATTCAGGTGTGTCTGTAAATTAAATTGGCAGTTAAGGGCTAAGCGCACATTTCACCAATCATCAACTAAATGATTTTTTGTTTTCCTGAAGATTTTGTGAAGTGTAATATGTTAATTTCGTCAATTTAGAGTAAAAACCTACTATTGCAGTTTTCGTTTTACGATCGCTAATGGATACTATTACTAATAATACATTAATATAACGCTGTTCCTATTTAAGACCAGAAGACCGCAAAGCGCTCTACACAAGTGAATATTTCCATAATTGCGGATATTGAGTTCATGAAATGCATTATTATAACAAAGTATATATTTAGACCATTCCCATATAGTTAGTATTGTTTGTAATACATCATATATACACAATATGAATGTAGAAAAAATTTTATATAGTTATGATACAAATATAATTACCAAGATACTGCGTATGGGATTTATGTATCCATGCAATTCTTCAACTGATATCTTTTTTCATTATACACACGAAATGTGAATAAAATGTAAACGTGTAGCAGCTAACTGTTCAATTTCGTAATATCCATTCAAACTAGGAAACCTTGAAACCACTCGAGAATGGGGATCCGCAACACACCCCGGTACAACACAGTGGCGACAGAGACAGACACCTTTCAGGTACAAGGCGATGGTGTCGATTTATAATACGCGTATCTCGTTGAAATCGCTGTTAGTTTTGTGTCTGTCCAATTTATATTAAATCATCATTCCTAACCGTTGTATATCAATTATTTCGTATTTCGATATATGTATCTGGCGACCGTCTCATATATCTCCTAAAAGTATATTTAAAACATGTTTCTGTCCACAATCGCGACATATTTCAACACGCAGTTGACCAAAAGATGCGTTTGTGTAATTAGCGTGTATCAGACACTCTTGAGAAGTGATCCACCCAGTGGAGTTGCGCCATGCGAAGCAAGGTGAAAAGGGTAGGTAAGCCTTGTTTTGACGATGGAGGCAAATTTCAAGATGGCTCTAATTTTGACTTGAGAGTCATACTTATAATAGTGTTCCATCTACACTTCCTGTTAAAATATTTCATTCCATTCACCCTGCCTTGTTCAAGTTCAAGTTTATTATTTTCCACATTCATATGATATAGAAGTATAATCATTATAGTGTAACAATAATGTGGAAGGAGGTCTGGGGAAAGCAAAAGCTTGTACAAAGCAGAAACACAATAAATAGATAATATAAAGAAAGAAATATCGGTATCCGACCCACCCCTTGTAATACTAAGTAACATTAATATGCAATTAAACATGATAATTATTATGAATCTTAAGAATGAATGAGTGAATGAATTACTACAAAAACGGCACAAATGTACCCGTGCGGCACAATATCACCTTCCTAGAAATATATACAAAAATAAAGTCTATGATCACTGGATTTATAACCATGCACCAATCTCGTACGCTGAAGGTCAAATGATTTTTACTGTATTTGGAATGACTCGACTATAATAATCTCAAACCTAAAAGGACGTCAATCATAACTAACACGTCAAAAATACCCATACCCAATAAATAATCGGGAAAATTCGAACACCCACTTATTTTCTGACAGGAGGGTGTCTATAAAATCGACCAAGTCCTAACATGTTTTTACTGTATGCCTACTTTCTTGCACATTATTATATGTACATTATTAACCGACCGTAACGACGACTATAATAGTATAATATCAAAGATAGCTTATACTCTCCAAAAACTCTCCAGGAGAGCTTTGATGTGCTCTCCTGACATTGTTCATACGTGGAGGTCTGTATTTTTATAACCTTATGAAATGTTTTATTAAAAACCTTTTTTTAATTGAAATGTTTGGGCCAGTGGTGACTTAAGACACCACTTAATACACAGAAAACGACTGAATCACAAAGTATGTGCATATGGTTGCCACTGTACAATCACTGTTTGTAGCAGGCTTAGTGTGGAGTGACAATTAATTAAATAACATAAATAAACAAACAAACATTTTTTTTAATTTTAAAAAAAGTACCGACGAATTAAAAAAACACAAACTCTTGAAAATTGATTTCGAGAGTCGTGTCCCATAAAGAGTTAAGTAAGCTTGGAAAATCGGATTTTCTTATATTTGACGTAGGCTATAACAGTTGAGTGTGCCACGTTATATGGTATAGGTCCAGATGAGGTGGGTTGGGCATGCGGAGCGTATATATGGAGGGCGACCATATAGTATGGCGATGCCGCACGTGGACGTTGGTAGGGCTCGATTGAGATTGTAAACTGTGTTGGAGGGTCATGGCTATGGATGTAGCGGGGAGGTTGAGGGCTTTAGCCAATGATGTGGCAGTCAGTTAATGCATAGTACTCTTCCTCACTCGTTATTAGGTATATATGATATAGAGGTAGGTGGGTGGTTGTTTTGGAATAGTTGGTTATAATTTTAGTTTTAGATGAATTTGTTTATATGCCTACACAAAATGTTTGCCAATTTAAAAATATCATAAGACAGGTAAGAGTAATGTTTGAAATGTTCTTCATCTTAGCTCAATTTGGACAACTATTGGTGGACGTTGGTGAGGATCTGACCCTAGACAATTGCCTAAATATGGCGATCTTATTTGGTATGCCCCAATCCGAAGTTAACTTATTGCGTCGAATCTCGGCGCGTCAAACATCTGGCAACAAGCTACTGGAGATCTGCCTGGAGCGTGACGTCATCAACAAGTATGACGTAACCAATTTACAGAGAGCTCTTAGACACATAAATCTTCCACGTGCAGAGGACATAGTCTCAACTTTTCAAGATGGCGTGAGTATGAAGCAATATCGGCAACATAAAACCAGAGAACTCATCCGATCGGAAGGTAATTTGGGGCATTTAACTAGGAGTATATTACAACGCGGTTGAATTGTATCGATGGAATTTGAAATAAAATATACATGCCTATTTCATCCCACATAAATGCCCAACCTTCTCGATTTCGGATTTTGTCTCGTTTAAGTATTTCCTTGTGCGAACTTGAGCTTCCTTTTACACATACTGCCACTGGACGACCTTCAAATCCCTACAAACTTCAGCAGCCAATGGACATTGTTTATGTTGACATTGGTTCCTGTTATTATAACAATGCAGCCAAGATAAACAAAGTCCATTGGCTGTTGTAGTTATGTAGGTATTTGAAAGTCGTTCAGTGGCAGTACGTGTAAAATGAAGCTCAAGTTCGCACAGAGAAATACTTAAACGAGACGAAATCGAGAAGGTCCGACATTTACGTGAACTGGCTATGTGGCAACGATTTGTCATGTGACTGGATGAACAAACTAGACAAATAATTCGGTTGAGAGCTATTAACGCGTTGTTTATGATTGCATAACTTACTTGTTCGTCCAAAGCCTACAGTACTGTATACGTTAAACGCCCGTCGAATATCGTCCCTTATTCACACGAGACTAAAACTGGATGTTTGGAAAATAGTTTAAGTTAAAGGCAACTCATACATTTATTATGACCGATAACGATAAAAGATGTTGCACAATATAATTTGCCTACAAACAAATTATAAATTATAGTGATTTTTAACGATAGTAGATGAGCTTTGGACGGAAACATAAACATTACGATGTGTGACTAAAGTTAGACGATAATATACGTTTAGCGGGCGTATTAGTTCAGTCTTGAATACTTCGTCTAACTCACACCAAATATCGTCACATCGTTTATATTCAAACGATTTCAGACTAATATAGGGTGATTATTAACTAAGATTCCGACGCGTTTCTTATAACCGATAACGTTAATAGACTTCGGATAATACAATTAGTCTACATGAAAAGGATAAATTATAACGATTTTTAACGAGACCAGATGAACATTCGACAAAAACATAAGACATTAAACGATGATATTACACAGTTATTAGACGTAGTCTAAAGTTACATAATTATTTAATTACAGCTGAAAACACATACGTGCGTGTACATTGTCACGGACTGTAGAAAGAAACCCAATAGAGTCAGACTTTATTATTAGGCCCATTTCCGAAAAGCAAATAATACACTTCCCGGTCCCGTATTTCATTTATTTCAACATTTCATATCTGGGTAACTTCTTTAGCCATTGGCTAATCTTCCAGAATGTTCTGTGACGCAACGAACGGACAAGGTGATAGTGAGAGAAGGGAAAACCGGAGTGCCCGGAGTAAAACCTCTAGTTGTAGACACGGCCATCCCATTTGTAAGTCCGACCGGGAATCGAGTCCCGGTCGCAGTGGTGCAAGGATGTAGTGCTTGCCACTACGCCACATCATACTCCTAAATCCATATGTGATATTAGCAACGGCCGCGCCAGCAGGGGAACGGGACCAACCCCGTCGGATAACCTACCCCGTCGGGGAGAAATGCTGAATCCATAGAATATAATTAAATAATTGAGGAAAGTAGGCTGTTATATAAATCCATGGATGTCACCTTGCAGCGAATATAATAATATTCCCGATGGAGGATAGAGTCCTCGCCGACAGTGGGATTACTTCCCCGACAGGTGGATATTTTCCTGGCTGGGGTGTCACGCAATGCTGATAATTGGGATATTGACCTTTATTAATGCAATCATTTGTTGCTAGTTTTTTGTCTAATTTTAATATAGGCCATTTACGATATTAATATTAATCAAATGGAAAGAGCCTACCCCCTCACCACAATCGAGGAACGCATCCACAACGTGGAAGCCATAGTGCCGTCATAGAATACTACAGTGTATGATAAGTTGAATATAAACATTATTTATACATTATGTGAAAGGTAAATCGGTGCAATTGAATTTATACGGGAGCCAGACTAGCAACGCCATATCTAGTTTCACCCTACACATACACATTCATATATATATATATATATATATATATAAATTTCAATTTTACATGCAACTGTGACGCAGCCCAATTAGCATAATAATGTTGCTTATACAATTATTGTCATGTTTATTATTGTCATGTGTATCATGTTTATTATTGTCATGTTATTATACTTTGTCAAATGTTTCTTAAATAGGTTGAAATAAAGGAAATGAATTAAATCAATTTCAAATTATCTCACTTTTATATTCTGGTCATGTTCAACTCGTTACTTTGTCAGATCAGGTCACACATGTCTGGATGTGTTGAACAACCAATGTGCTGTATTTCTGCTTATAGATCTTGAAGTGGTAATTCATCACTGCGAATCACCGCAAGCTGTTCCCAGATTGAAGATAGCCCATCCAGTCGTTACTCAATCTCTAGCGGACGATCGGCCCGACAGCCCAGAGGAGCAGCCCGATAGCCCAGAGGAGCAGCCCGACAGCCAGGAGGAGCAGGTTGACAACGCGGAAACTAACGACGACGTCAAACAAAAACTGCACATGATGTACATTGAACATAGCATCGGCAAGGAAGGAGGCACCATACACATTGCAGATGCGAGTCTTACAATACCACCCGGTGCTGTCACGACTGACACCGTCGTGGGCATGGAAGTGATTAATGAGCCGGAAATGGAACTACCCGGTAAAACCGATAGATCCAGGATGACGCCGTTGATACACTTGCAGCCCCACGGATTGAAGTTAAACGAACCGGCGACGTTGCATGTTCCGCATTGGGCACTTGTTCCCGACCCGTCAAAACACCGGGTGACCGTTCATTCTGGACTACGGCGCAACAACAATATATCTTCGGATTCAGGTATAATTAACACTGTGTGACGGTATGCACTGTGAAACACATTGGATACATTTGACCAAATATGAGTTAAACTATGCACCGAACCAAACTTGGTCATTTTTTATGCAATTTCCCATTGCAAGTTTGACAAAAGTTAATCATGTACATAGTATTTTTGTGACCGTGGAGGGGCTTAGGAGGTCTACTGCGTGATGTTGGTTCAGCATGCTGGTCTTAACCCTTTTGACTAAGCGGGTTTTACAATGTAGGCCGAATCACATTTTTAGCTGCCGAGGAGTCAAAAGTCGTATCAATATAACCGGCTCAACTAACTTAGTTATATAACTTTAGGCCATGGCATAAGACTATGAGTTTCGTACGGTTTTAAAAAATCAAAAAAATCTTGAATACCCTAGTGAAAGATTAATCCAAATCCATTTAAAGATCAGACCGCCAAATAAATTTATAAACATAATCAATCAAGGAAATAAGATGGTGATGCTATCCAATGTTATAAATTATATTAAGAAGTTGTACTTGACTTCGTGGTTATACATGTTTTCTTCTAAGAACATGTAAACTGTATTGAGATTCAGCTGCATTGCAGCTCTTGTTACAATATATGTCAATGTACTTTTAGGGTGACGGGTCACGTACACGTGATCACATGATCAACATAATTATAATACATACATGTTGAGATTACCAATGCTGAATTATCAAATGATGTAGGATTGTGTTATATGAATACATAGTATATCGTTAGGAAACACGTGTTATTCCAAAGTCAATCTATACTATTGTTTATGAATAATAAACACACTACATCAATGCATATACATAGCGTTTTTTTGTTTTATGTATTTATTATTATTAATTTTGGCATAGTTTTTTTTAAACATTTCAGTACTTCAATACATTGCGTTTATCTAATTGTGAGTCGGATTATTAAACAGTTGAGGGAAAAAACATATTTTCATAAGTTAACTAGATCACCGCTTATATAATACATCATGATTGCCTACATTCACGATTTTGACCATTAGTAAATAAATGACCTTTCACTATATTATATTCAGGGTAAACGATACAAAAAACAAAAGGAATGACCATCAGGAATAACTCCATACCCTTTGCGAAAAGATGGCCAGACTAGAATAACAGGATAGGTAGTGATGCCCCGGGACCGCGATTTAATGTCCGCATCCGACGGATGCCCCTCACCAGGCTTAGCCTACCAACTGACATAGTTACCGGGGTGTGGTCACTGTCATACATATAGCTATGCTGGGAGCCACTGGTGAGTGTTGGGTGCTTGCCGAAGATCAGCTGCATGTCAATCCATCCGACACGGATGCGGTTAACTGCTACAGTAAGGTACTAGCTCTCACACACTCCCCAATGACCAACACTGCATGGCGTTAGCCGGGAATTCATACAATTGATAACCAGGTACTGACAAAGTCATTATCTTAAGTTGCTCCTCCAGAGTCGCTTTATCGGCCTCGGGTACAGAGCCCTAACGTAAATTGTATAATGTATGTATTCATTCTATTTCAGATAAAACGGTCACATGGACGGAAGTGCAAGATTGCTCTGGAAGATTACACGAAAAACACTGCGAGATTGAGGTGGATCAGTTGGGCTACTTCGTTGCTACATTAATAGCTGGCAAACACGCACCCAGACACGTGATCCGGGTCTTTACATTGGCTGATGTAGTCAGTGATCTCGCTGATGACGTCATGCTTTCTATTTATTTCTGCAGGGATATCGATGCTGAATATGAGGTATGTCATTGATCAATAATTTGACGACAGTCGGGGATCCTGGCCCGGATAAATATAGAGGAGGTTATGTCAGAGTGGCACATTGCAAGGAAATTAAAATGGAAAGCTTGGGGTACATGTGTTATTATAGCATATATTTATAGGCATGAGACGGTGGTTATGTCTGGTGCTCAGCAGCAGCGATTCTAAGTTTGTGAAAATAATTGGATGAGAAGGATTGCGGATGTTAAGCGGGTGGACAGGAGTAGGTTGGTTGATATCCAGGGGGAGATTTGGATGCGGATTATGAGTCTTACAGAGATGGTGATAATGGGGGAGTATGGGGTGTGGTGGGCATGTTGTACGGACGGACGGTGGCTGAATATGACGATGTCGCAGGTGGATATTAGTAGGGGGTACCTCGGTTGAGATGGAAATACTGTGTGGAGAGGGATTTCGGGAGAGCTGCTAGGGATGGAGATTGGAGTGTCGACGGTGGTTATGGATATAGGGAGGAGGAGGGATTTGGCAAATGACGCGGCTGTCAGTTAACATTGTCTTCCTCGCCCCTTGTTGTGGGCTTATGAGGTAGAGAGAGGGAAATATATCCTCTAAATAAACTTGTCTTATTCATATGATATATAAATACACTGTATTATTGTACAGTAATGCCAGGTGTGTGAAAAATGAAATAAAAATAAATAAATAAAATCTGATAATTTGTAATAATAAATTGATAATATAAATAATATGGCGATATGTTTTATATGGTACTATGTCATTAGTAAATTAGAGATTTTGAAGAAAAATGGTATTATTTTCGGTGCCAAGCGATATAAATTGTCTTTGGTATATAATAACAGTGGGGGAAATGAGTATTTTTATAGGGAAAATTTGCTCATAATTTGAGTCGGGGGAATCGCAAAATTGTCCCCCACCTCACAATTCCTGCGCATACCACTGAATTCGTCGTGGTTTATCTTATTGTATGACCAAAATTGATAATATATATATTTTTTATGCATGACGTCACTTCCCTGTAAAGTGAAGAGTGGAGGTCAGTATAAACAAACTTATTTAACAAAATGTTTAGTTTAGCATAGAGTTGCTAATGAGCTGTACACAATTGATTGCACCAGCATCGTTGCATGTATTTACAATTTATTAGACGCATTTTATCTTCATATTTTCTTGTAGACTTGTATTCTCCATATATTTGTTAATGCTTTCTCAATATATGCCGAATAATGCAATGTGTGATTATAATTATTAGTTACAAAATAATGAAGAATACTTTGGAAGAATACATTACATGATTTCTTACATCGAATTAGGTAATATTTATCATCGAAAATTTTACAGTATTCTGAGAAACATGGATTTTTTTCATCCTTTCATTAGTTCCTTTTTATTAGGCCTAAGCAAATATTGAGAAAAGACAAAGATGGACAGTTGTCTACCCTCAGTCCCGTATTGTCAATAACAATGGGAAGTTTTCCACATGTAGCCTAACAATTCACATTTATATTTTAAATGTGGACTATACGATTGGTGCCATTTGTATTGCCAATCGCTTGAAGCCAGTTATTAGTAATTTAATCTACGCAGACCAAACTGACATTGGTGAAGATATTCCTACTGTTCTTGACACTGTTAATTTTACCTTTATGAATTAGGGACACGGTTTCCTGTATTTCGTTGATTTTGAAAAGGCTTTTGAACGTGTTGATTGATCATTTATTTTCAAAACTCTGAATTACTTTAATTATGGTATTGACCTGATTGGTTGGGTAAAAACACTGTATTCAAATCCATTATCGTTTGTAATGAACAATGATTATTCAACTTGAGCGCTTGGTACGTCAGGGGTGCCCATTGAGTCCGTATATTTTCATTTTTTGTGTTAAAATATTGGCCATTCAAATTAGAAGTGAAATTTCTATCAAAAGCATACACATTAACTCTTGTGAGATTAAACTCGGCCAATATGCACATGACACCACTTTATTTATTAAAGATGAGAGCTCCATTGCTAATGTTATTAATCTAGTTGGTAATTTTGAATGTGAATCAGGTTTAAAGATCAATGCTCATAAGTCGTTACTTTTCCCTCTAGGGCCATATTATGACGATGTTCTACACTTCGTTACTACCCTCAATTTAAGCTCTCATATGCATACATAGCTGACAAATTTATTGATTTTTCCAGGACAAAATTACTACTATTCATTCAGAATCTTCTATTAATCCTCTTAATATTAGTGATCAGTCTTCTTATGATCGCTCTAATTTACATCAAATTTGCTTTACTTTTC
>JAODAI010484390.1:0-13904 GCA_027575025.1 Scotoplanes globosa
AAGTCTTGAATCATCCAACCCCAAATCAATATTGAGCAATATTTCAATTAATCGTATTTTCGTACCAGATCTACGACGAGTTCACAAATTCAGTCTACGTTGTGATATCAGGAATTTTCAATCCTTGCATGTAACCCCTTTTCTCTCCCATTTTCACAAATTCAATCTAAGTTGTGATTTCAGGAATTTTCAATCCCTGCAAGCACCCCTGTTTCCCTCCTATTTCCTTTTTTTCACAAATTCAATCTACGTTGTGATTTCAGGAATTTTCAATCCCTGCAAGTACGCATTTTTCATCTATCTACACAATTTCTATGGGGTGCAATTTCTTCACCTTTTCCTCCTATTTGATCAGTTGACAGTTTCAATATGACAAATTAATGCCCATGCATATCTAGTCCTTGTAATATGTGACCATCCACCACAAAAGCAGAGTAAAGTCAAAGTTGGTCCTTTGTATAATTGGATTCTCCATTTCATGATCTTTAAATAAAATGATATATAATTTGTGCACGTTTGGGGTTAATGAAACAACTTTACTCCGCTTTTGTGGTGCACGGTCACATATATGCTCACAGCTCCTACGTTCATGGACTAGGTAAAAGTTTGCAGACTATCTAAATATCCCACGATGCAGTGAAGCGATTGGTTAAATGTACTTGACAGTGGCAGCAAACGACCAATAGTGGCCGCCTATTACGACAATTGGCCAATGACAGCACATTCTAGTCGGGACCAATTACCAATTACTATCTAGTAGCAGTTGTATCAACGACACACGACCTTCACTAAATAAAGTACATGCAGTGTATTGAAATTACAAAAAATAAATTGTACATACATCCCCATTGGTCATGCAATCATCCCGAAGAATTAGGCAGTCTGCAAAGGTTATAATTTAGTCCGATATAATTTCATTGACACCTTCGCATTCCAACCGTGGGTGTAACACCCTTCAAGATCAATCCGAGACTCCCATTATATATTACGCAATTACGTTTCATGATTTCACAGGTTTGCGGTCGTAGCAGCGAACACATGACACCCACCGCAGACTCGCAGGTTCCTGTATAGTCAAATTACCCCGGCACGTGTGATCCCCTGGGAGACAAAATGGTGCGGTGCGTAATTTTTCACACCCTCAAATAATTTGGCGAGCTTTCAAACGAAGCGTGCAACGAGTGCAGTGTAAATTGCTTTTCTGTGAATGTTATACGTCTGAGATTTATAATTAGTGTTTGCATAGAATAATTTTGGTCAGCAGCGGTGTAGCTAGGAATTGTTGAATGTATGTCACTGATTGGTGTATTCCACTTGCCACCTTGGTTGGCGAGTGGCGTACACAACATTTATGGACATCTAAATGTCCTACAAATGAAACGCGGTGCAACATTTTATGGAATTTCATTTCATGGAAAATTTGTGTTTTACAAATTGACACTTTTTCTCTATTTTCACTCCTTTTTTACATTAATGAAGGATAATTTGTGTTTTACAAACTGACACTTTTTCTCTATTTTCTCTCCTTTTTTACATTCACGAGGGTGGAGGGGTGGGACAATGGATCCCTCGCTACACCATTGTACCATAGATTCACAACCCCATGCATCTACCTTTTGGGTTGGGAGCTTTAGACTTGAAGCGGTACATTGAACTTAATATGCTTTCCATTAATCTCCAAAGCAATAAGGCAGTGTTCCCAATTAATCATCTACCCACCCCATGCACCCTAACAACAATCCTAAATATGTATTGACGTGATTATTTTTACATGCAAATTAAATTAATTAAAGACACATGAATATTCATGTAACATGTTATGGCATGAATATTCATGTTGCATGTTATGGTAATATAAGTATATATATACATATGATGTCTCAATTCCACTCTAAACCACATGCAATATGAACAATTATGCATTTTTCAAAATATAAATTAAATAATTTAATAGCTTCCACTCGTTTCTTTCAAACTGCCAGAGTGCTAAATTATTTTTTTCAATAACGGTGATTGTTATTTTTAAAAGCATTTCACCAGGCAGGCAATGCATATTTCACAGTATTCTGTAGTACACCACATTCGATGTGATACATTAGAATAGTCATGCAATTTTAAACAGAAAATCAGAAAAAATAAATAAAAACAGGATTCACTGAATAAAACTTGCAAAATTCAACAAATTTTATAGAACATTATGTTTTGATGGAGGAATATTCTAGTTATAATTGATTCTTTATCCCTAAAAGGCTTTTTTCAAGAAAAGTGTAAAGACCTTTTACAGGCTCACATTGGTACCAAAGTGTCATTAAACAACAAGGGCCCACAACCAGAGATATTCAAAGACGTTCACAGGAAGGCATGGTTCAAAATTAAGAAGATATCATCAAGGTTGCCCAAAAAGGTACCATTATTTCTATTGACATTATTTGGCTATCAAAAGGGCAACCAGCTACTTAGCTCGACAATAACTGTTTGTCCTGCAGTAAATTCGGGGGTCTCGTACGCCTGCTAATTTTGAACCCAGATAAGGATGAACTGGATTTGTGTGATGGGCAGGGTGGGATATTGGGCATCGCCGTTTGGACCACCACAAGTTTTTGACAAGGATGTATGTGATATCTACGGGACTTTTCTGGCTAAAAGACCTCCCAGATCGCAGGAAAGAACACTTTCCGTCTCTATAAGTCACAATGTTGAACAGAACATTATTTGGAGATGATCTCCCCACCTGGCTATTTTTAGGGTATTTTTGCCTTTCCCTCAACTTTTGGAAAGTTTTTAACATGAAACGCTAGGCTAATGACACGTAATGGGACCACCAACAATTCAGTTGAGATTGAATACATCTGAAATTGTATCAAAAATTGTTGAGGGCTAAATTGATTTAGATTGAACTTTCCAGACTAATGATTTTTCCGGACTAATGATTTTCTCAGACTAATGATTTTCCCCGACTAATGATTCCCCAGACTAATGATTTCCCACGTTGGGTACGGGATTACCCCCTTGTGCATGCCACTGTAGAAATTATATTATGTATGTAGTCGATGGAGGATGCAAATAAGATTCTATATTAAGAATTAATTAACTGCAGCAATACTTCATTTTCCCCTTTCAAATGTGAACTACGCACCCGATAAACGTGTTATTATATTATATCACAAATTTTCAAATATTTTCTGGGAGTGTGCTTGAGAGTAACTTTTGGGGGGATTTATTGGGGAAATATGGAAACCAGCAGATAAATTTTATCTCGATATATATTTGAAAATATTTTGGGGCATTTGTGTATGTGGTAGAATTAAGGTACTTGAATATTGTGACAAGATATAATTTTGGAATGGCACTTGCAACCATATGAGCTCGCCGCTCTATCCAATGAGCTAATCATCAACAGGGCTTGAAATAACCGGAGGCACCGAAGGCCATGGCCTCCGTTCCCTTCACTTTGGCCTTGATGCCCTCCAAAATAATTGTACACCGATGGCCAAATTTTGCATTGACTGTATGTGCTATAAGGTGCCCCCTTCGTGGTTATAACTGTCTGCCCTGGTAATCTGGCCATTTTGGCCTTGCCCCTCTCAATTCTTATTTCGAGCCCTGCATAGGGTGGAACCTGTATGTAATAAATCATAATGAAATGTCTCTGTGAAAACTATGACATAGGGTGGAACCTGTATGGAACAAAACATAATGGAATGTCACTGTGAAAACCATGACATAGGGTGGAACCTGTATGGAACAAAGCATAATGGAATGTCCCTGTGAAAACCATCACACAGGGTGGAACCTGTATGGAATAAAGCATGATGGAATGTCCCTGTGAAAACCATGACATAGGGTGGGTGGAACCTGTATGGAACAAAACATAATTGAATGTCCCTGTGAAAGTCATCACATAGGGTGGGTGGAACCTGTATGGAACAAAACATAATTGAATGTCCCTGTGAAAGTCATCACATAGGGTGGAACCTGTATGGAACAAAACATAATGGAATGTCCCTGTGAAAACCATGACATAGGGTGGAACCTGTATGGAATAAAGCATAATGAAATGTCCCTGTGAAAACCATGACATAGGGTGGAACCTGTATGGAATAAAGCATAATGGAATGTCCCTGTGAAAACCATGACATAGGGTGGAACCTGTGTGGAACAAAGCATAATGAAATGTCCCTGTGAAAACCATCACATAGCAGGGCTCGAAATAACCGGAGGCACCGAAGGCCATGGCCTCCGTGCCCTTCACTTTGGCCTTGATGCCCTCCAAAATAATTGTACACCGATTTTGCATTGACTTTCTGTGCTATGAGGTGCCCCCTCCGTGGTTACAACTGTCTGCCCTGGTAACCAATCTGGCCATTTTTGCCTTGCCCCTTTTGATTCTTATTTCGAGCCCTGCATAGTATTAATATTGTTTTAAATTGTCATTATTAATATTATAATTATTTTGATCTCAATGTTTACGTTCATTAAGATTTCAACCTCATTGCAAACTGGGACTTGTCAATGTTCCATTATTTTGTTTTAATTTAGGAGTTGCATTCCAGTGAAGTTGAGAACCGACTGCTGGACCAGGTTCGGATTGTCTGGACTGGAATGGTATTACCAGTCTGGGTCAATAAGAAAGTGTGCATCTACCTCAAGATCAGTAAGTACTCGCACTACATAATGATTAGTAAGTATGACATAGTGAAATATGCATATACCATTCTACCTCAAGATCAGTAAGTACTCGCACTACATAATGATTAGTAAGTATGACATAATGAAATATGCATCTACCTCACGATCAGTAAGTACTCACACTACATAATGATTAGTAAGTATGACATAATGAAATATGCATCTACCTCAAGATCAGTAAGTACACGCACTACAAAATACTAATACTAATAATATACCGTCTTTTGTATAGCGCCATTTCATCTAAATGAGATCTCAAAGCACTTTGTGACATTATTAGTATGACATAATGATCAATAATAATTGATAAGTACTCACCACGTATTGAAATATACATAAATCTCGAGATCAGTAATGTTCACTAAGTACTCAGTACTCGCCACAAAATGAAATATACATCTACCTCGAGATCATTAATAATCACTAAGTACTTTACCACATAATGATCACTAAGTACTCACCACATAGTGATCACTAAGTACTCACCACATAATGATCACTAAGTACTCACCACATAATGATCACTAAGTACTCACCAATTAATGGAATATACATCTCCCTCGAGATCAGTAATAATCACTAAGTACTCACAACATAATGATCAGTAAGTGCTTACCACATAATGACCACTAACTAAGTACTTACCACATCATAATCACTAATTACTCACCACATAATGATCGCTAAGTACTTACCACACAATGATCACTAAGTACTTACCACAAAATTATCACTAAGTACTCACCACATAATGATCACTAAGTACTCACCACATAATGATCACTAAGTACTTACCACACAATGATCACTAATTACTCACCACATAATGATCGCTAAGTACTTACCACATAATGATCACTAAGTACTTACCACATAATGATCACTAAGTACTCACAACATAATGATTACTAAGTACTTACCACACAATGATCACTAAGTACTCACCACATAATGATCACTAAGTACTCACAACATAATGATCACTAAGTACTCACAACATACTGATCACTAAGTACTCGCCACATAATGATCACTAATTACTCACCACATAATAATCGCTAAGTACTTACCACATAATGATCACTAAGTACTCACAACATAATGATCACTAAGTACTTACCACATAATGATCACTAAGTACTTACCACACATGTGGAGCGCAGGGTTGCGATTGAGGTGGGCTGGGCATATGGAGCACATGGACGATGGGGGGAGGCCTCGTTTGAGATGGAAGCACTATGTTGAGAGGGATTTTAAGAGGGCTGGTGGGGTTGGCGATTGAAGGGTCAGGGCTAGGAGTAGGGGGAGTTGGAGAGCTTTGGCCAATAATGCTGCGGTTAGTTAGTGCGTTCTTCCTCGCCCCTTTTTAGGGATACATGAGGTAGATAGAGAGGAGAGAGAGAGAGATTGTATCAGTTGATTTAATCCACAATTTGTGGTGCTTGTCATTGATTGTTGATTTAATCTTACCGTTATTGTTGCTTTCCGTTTCATCCCTGTCCAGCTTCGACGGAGCCGTCTGCCCAGTTTGTCCGTCTGGACCCCGACACCGAGCTCTACGTATCCCCACGGTCTAGGATGGTGAGGCAGCAGCAGCAACCATCGTCGGTGACCATTCCTGATTTCATACCACATCACAGGGTGGCCGAGATGGTCACCTCCAGCAACAGCACCCCGGACTCTAGCAAGTCCACAAACTCTGACTCCCTGGTCGGCAGCTACGCGTCGGGCTACATCAGTGACTTTGATTCGGCGCCATCGGTCGACAGCACCGAGTTCACGTGGACCGGCGCCAACAAGTCTGTCAAAGTCGTCGACGGCGGCACTCAGACGGGACTCTGGGAGGTGGACGAGGCGGTCGTCTGGGGGGACGTGCCCGTCGCCTACAAAATGTGGAACGCAATAAGTGCGACCTTTGACTTCCGCCGGCCGGTCGACAGGCGGAGCCTGCTGGACTCTGAGGAGGAGGCGCGACGCAAGATGGCGCGGGAGTTCTGGAACGAGGTGCGCATCATCGCACGGGTGGAGCCGCTGTTCACCAGCAAGTTGGAGACGACGGCGAGGAAACAAAACGATCGCTACGGCAACGGTAGGGGTGTGCCGACGTCTAGCTCCAATCCCGGGTTCACGGAGATCAACTTCTCCGGGCCGAGCGGGGGCGTGTCGGGCACGTCGTCCGGCGGGGGGGTGATCGGGGAGTACCTCCACCCCGACTCCACGGAGGTGACGTTCTCGATGCTGATGCAGCCCACGACGGTGTACCTGTCCTCCAGCGGGGGCTGCGAGATCCTCAGCCACTACGCGGAGGACCTCGAGCAGAACAACAGCAGCGGCTACGTCAACTTCCTGGCCACGATGACCAAGCTTCCCTCCCCCCTGGAGAGGTCCATCGAACTGAAGGAGAAACTCGCCGCCACCGACCCAAAGTCCGAGTCTTCTCAGTCGGGCAAGCCGTCCCCGGAATCTGAGAAGCACCACGCCACGCACAGCCCCTGCGTGGTGCGGGCGGTGGTGCACGGCAGTGACCTGCGCAGTCACTGCAAGGGGGACAATCTATACTCGTCCACCGCGTTTGAGGACAAGCCCGTCGATTGGTTCGTTCAGATCCCGGACCTGCTGCGACGGCAGGTGGGTCTGGAGGTGACAGCCAGGGTGGAGCTGCACCCCGTCACCAAGCCCCCACAGCCCGTGCAGTATCTGATATTGTATCCACTGCTGGAGGACGACCAGGTATGTACCAACGTGTGGTGTCAAACCGTTGATCTGTCTACCGTTCTCCAAACCCAATTAATCTTTTCACTACTCGTAAAATTGGATAAATTGTAAATTTTGTGAAAAAACAGAAAATTAGGGTGCTGTTCAACATATCACATTAATGTGTATAGATCTGGCTACACTACTTAGAATTTTTTTACCAATAGAAATTCTATAATCTATAATATTGTAATCGAAGTTGAAAATTCACGATTTCACGACCACATTATTGCAATTATCGTATAAAATTCAGAACCATTGGACAACATTGTTGAATGTAACTTTGAACCATAAACTTTAACACATGATTTCTGGTCATTGTCATTTAAATTTTGACCGAAAATGGACACTTTCTATTTTCAATTTTGAGCAACTTCCGAATGTCATGATAATTTTATGATTGTGCTATTAAAATAAAGCTAACGAGCCCGTCTTTAATATTCCATTAAAATCACAATATTGTCGGTGGCCTACATAATAACAGAATTGCCATGGTGTGTCACATATATTATATTGTCATGCGGTTACTGACTTTCTATTTTTCCTCTCCCCCCTCCCCCCGTCTAGCCAATGGAAGAGTGCATTATTCTACAGGGTTTCAAGCATTGGCTGGGCTGCGTCAGCTGCATGATATCTCCGGTGCCTGTCCAACAACACGGCACTCTCATTAGGTTCCCTGTCTGTACACTCAATGGTACGGTAACTATTATTAATAATACTAAAAAATAATTCAGAATTTCATACAGGTTGTTCCGATTATTAATAATAGTGAATTTATTTGGAAGATTATTTGAGCTTCAAAGTATTTTATACAATCTTATATGTTTTGATATATAAATATAATTTGAGATATTTTGTATCATTTAGATTTCTACTGTTATCCATCATACTCTTGCCAATAATATTTATGCTGTTAACTTACAGTAAAGTTTAATTCATATTAATAATAACTACTGAAACGACGCATAATTTCAAAAGTGCCTTGCCATCATTTTTCTACATTTATGACGTTTTGATCCCCCCTCAAAAAATACCAACACAGTCTTTACTACCTATTTTGTAATAACCGGCATACATCAGGGTTAGATGATCAATAATTATTAATTTAAAAAAAACAAAAGAAAAACATGCCTCTTTCAGATCAACATTTACTATTTTGAAAATGAATTAAACAGTGCAACTGGTCATTACATATCAATAAAAGCTTTATTCAAAGACCCGTGAGGACTCCACCTAATGTAGTTCATAGGTGGAATAGATGGGCACTTATATTATCAATCAGCCATAATGACTAAACTATGCACTTGTCAATTGCAATCATGGCCCCTGGGGACCCGGGAATAGCTGGGGAACTAGCCGGGAACTTGACACCCGGGAATAGCGGCGAACTAGCGGGGAACTTGACAGGAATTAGATGTACATGTACGGATGGATATGTTCCCGCAGTTCCAGAAATTATGAGGTAGTTACAGACCTGAATAAGGCTTGGAAAATATTGTAGCATTAGACCTATCTGTAAAGTGACGGGACTGTGCCAGAAATTTACCTGGGAGATACTTCAATTTGGAAGCCCGGCACTACCGTGACTTTGATGCCAACGTAATACTTTTCAAAATTACATTTTTGCTATTTCAAAAATTGAGCCATTTCAATTCTGTTCTATATTATTTCTGTTTACATATATGCGAATAAGCAGCTCTTATGAGTTGCTAGGAGTGTCTAAGTCCTCTAAGATACCCCCAAAGTGGAGTCCAGCTAATTTTAGTTCATATGTTAGATGGGTGTTCACTTTATATATTACTAATCATTCATAATAACTGAACTGATAGTTCTCTGCCTGGGAGATAATATGTCCTGCCTCTAACTTAGAACAGTGTTATCACTCCTCTATTAATGAAAACGAGCCATTTTGATTATGTTCAATATGATCAACTGAGATCACTAACCTAAATGCCAATACATAGTACAGATGAACCCGCAGAAAGCCGTTTTATCAGAGATAAATGTAAAAAGGGTTAAGGCAATTGAAAAAAATATGTTATATTTTTTGGGGGAAGGGGACGCCCTGCCCTTTGGGGGATGCCCTGCCCTTTGGGGGATGCCCTGTATTATGGGGTTCCATTATATTTCACTGGCTCCAACTGGTTGATATCTAGCGTTAGACTTGTGAACACAAAGTCATAAGTTCGAAAACGGAGTGATGATGATGATTATATTCCAGTGGCTCTAGCTCGTATGTCAAAGGCTGTGGGTGGCTCATGTAACCACTGCGTTGAGAGAAGGGTCAAGAAACCTAATCAATCAATCAAATGTATGGCAAAGGCTGGCTCAGCAGATCGGGTATTATGTCGGCCCTGGGTCATGATGAAATATTATAATACAAAGAAAGAGGAGACCATTGGCTTTATTTTGATACCCAAATCAAGAAAGTATTAATATTCTAAGTTATTACGACATATTCCATTGGACTTGTGATATATTTCGGAGGAAACCCCTCATATCTCAATTGCGACATAATACTCGATCTGCCATGGTGTATCACATTATCATATAACCTCTACGTTGAAAAGGGCCAGGAAACCTAATCATTCATTCTGTTACAATACCAGTAACTCTTAGCAGTTTCTAAGATGCCTCCAAAGTTGATCAATCAATGGATCGATTACATGTCAGGTTTATATTTTCCCCTGTCAGGTTTCCGTTACATTGAGGTCATCCTGTCTATCAACCAGTTTGTCAAGTATGACATCGTCACCCCCTATTTCTTATTACACCCGCTCATCATGAGCAAGGCGACGGTCACCATCGCCCCCAACGTCACACCAACCTCCAAGATACCTGGCGTCTACAAGCTTCCATACTGGAGTACGGATGACATCGACTCCGCCATGCACTGTCCACGGTTAAAAGATTTAGGGTGAGTCCGTTGTATTATCGCAGACCAAACTTTATTGTCCGCATATACTGTGTGATTAATAATAATAATTTTGACACATGGTGATCAGTACTGCCCCATCATGACAAAAGGGAGGAACTAACGTTTGTTATGTTTTGAGTTATAGCGGAAAGAACGTTTGTGCACAGCCGTGTCTGTGTGCAGTCATGCATGCTCACATGCTGTGATATGGTAGATTGCGTTGACATATGTTGTGTTACTGTAACTACTTCCTTCTGTGATGGTTTTATTGAAGAAAAGTAGACATACTTCCTATTTGCTATGCTAACTACTACATAATTAGAGGATTCTAAATTTGGATTTTTTGCTGAACATGAGTAATAAGATATATTTAAACACATGCAGCAATAAAAACTTTTTTATTTTAAATGTTAGTTACTTCCCTTTGTGATGGTGGGGCAGAATAGACCTACTGTAGTTCTGTACAAGGCAGTGACTACACAGAGAGTTTAACCAATTCACGGCAGCGTAGGTGAGGGGGCTAGCTGCGTGTCTTACTGTGCATGGCACATGTCTACGGCACAACATACTAATAAATAACTGTAGCTTGGGTATTTTTTACTATTTTCTGAAAAGAATGCCTCTAGATTGCGGCAACAAAAGATCGCGGTAATCGTAAGATTGTGGCAACATTAGTTATTTGTGATTCTATATCGATACCCAGCAGTGTCACTCACCACACTATCTGTCGTTATAACTGTATAACGCCACCATTTACTACATTGTGTTCGGCTCAAAGATTTCAACTCCCATATATTGAAATAGTGCATACTGATTGGTCAAAATGTCATCGCATGGCTGACCGGCTGTTATTCTGCAATTCATGGTCAGCAATCCCTTGCATAACTGTCAGTAGTACATTATCTACGCTGAAGCACCGTGCCCGTACATATATTTATTTCAACATTTCATGGCAGGGTAAATAGCTATTGGTTAATCTTTCCGAAGGCCCTGTGACACAATGACCGGACAAGGGGATAGAGGGAAAACCGGAGTGCCCAGAGTAACATTTCATGGCAGGGTAACTTTGTTAGCCATTGGCTAATCTTCTTGTGTGCCCTTTGACACAATGAACGGACAAGGGGATAGAATGGAAAACGGGAGTGCCCGGAGTAAAACCTCTAGTTGTAGACATGGCCCATCCCATTTACACGTCCGGACAGGGATCGAACCACAGTAACAGTGGTGCAAGAGCGTAGTGCTTATCATTACGCCACAGTCTACTCCTGTATAAAGCATACATTACTATTAGTTACATTATATTACTTGGCGCCCAACGGTTGGTTACATGGAGTAATGGATATTAGCATCGAGATTGAAATCTGTTTATAAAAAACTTTACTATTCAGTAACAGAAACATATTTTAGGCTACCTAGTTGAAGAATGTCGGGCCCCTGTCTGGAATAACACTTGTATATCTTCCACATTGTATATGTCTGGTTGAGCTTCAGCATCATTTTTGCTATAGTTATTATTATTATTCAATTGTAGTTATTATCATCTTTTTCACGGATACAGATATCAATCTTAATAATTATTATTATCCATCCATCTTTCTTTTCAGTGGTGTAAGTGACCTGGGTCAAGTGGCCATCGATCACCTCTCAGCTTCCATCTTAGCCAGGCCTTTATCCCGGTCCATATTCTCCTCAGTGCCGGGGCTCTGCTCCGGGGCGGTCCTACTCTCCGGTAACAAGGGGAGCGGCAAGACAAGCCTATCAAAGGCAATATGTCGGGAACTGTCAGAGTGGCCTCATCTGGCCTACGTCAAAATCATTGACTGCAAACCACTCCGAGGTAGGATCTAATTTCACAACCGAATCACACAACAGGATTTAAGTATACAATTAATGTTGTTGTGATGTTATGCGCTTTATATCTTGTATTTTGTTGTGGAAAAACAAATAAATTAATGAAAAAATGAAAAGAAATTATTATAATTATATTAGAAGAGCAACAGTATGGCGATTGTATTAACACACGCACAACCCATCTGACAGAATCACAAACAAGGGCCGTATTCACAAAGAGTTGTGTAGGAAAGTTTGTAAGCCATTCACAAAACCTTTGTACGAAGTTCGTGACTTACGCTGTGTATGCCTAACAAAGAAGTAAATGCCTACTTCTTTGGTGTTTTCTTTAGAAAGGCTTCAAGCCACATTTATAGGCGATTCTTTTGTTATGGTAATTCTTTAGAAATAGCGCCTGTCACGCACAATTGATTTTCCTGAGAAGAGAAGTTGACAACGTTGAAAGGGAAAGTAATGTTTCATAACACTGCATGTAGACTGTATTTACAATGAGCCTATGCATTGAAATTTGTATCGCACTAGGCGTTGAACGCATAATTTTGACAGCCTCGCACTTGAACAGAAATGGGCTTGAAAAATCTTTGATTATTGGACTCTAAATTCGGTCATGTGAACCTATAATTTCTTATCAATGCCTTATAATGGTTTACAACCGGATTTTGAATAATATTGAAATGCTCCATCTTTCTTGAGACCGGTATGTGTTATTTATTCAACAAAATTTAGCAACAAAATAAACGTTACGCCAGCCGTTGGGTTTGCGTAAAGTTACGAACAAAATTACGCAGGCTTCGTGAATATGGCCCCTAGGCTTTAAATATACAGTTAATGTTACTCTCTTGGTATTTTGTTGTGAAATGACAAATAAATGAAGAAATTATTATAATTAGCTTAGAATAAAACCTACTTGTATATCATACCACCAACACATACAATCCATCTGTCCTACATCAAAATCATTGGCCCGTGCAAGATATAAAATAGTTCACGTTGCAATTTTCGAACCAAAGGCCAAGATCGCCTGGTCCTGGATCTGAATCAGTGCAAGATCAGAGGCTTAATTACGGGGTGATTACCAGTCCTACGTGCCAGTGGCTATCTGAAAACTTATTTGAAAATTAGTTGATTTGACATGGAATGACTCCTGTAACTTTCAGTCATGCAACTGTCTTTTGTTAAATATAATCTTGTTTTTCTACCCTACACTCCATATAGCCTTGAGCTGTACGGCCTTCATTATCGTTGTCGATCATGTCTAACATATTTTTGGGCTTATCGTTGACACGCTGGCAAGACGTGTTGTATGTGGTTTTTTTGTTAGATATGTCCTTCCTTTTGTCAACCCATAAGGCAGTGGGTGGGATGAGGTTACGCTGGACGCCTCAAACTCGCCTGAAGATCACATCACTGAGTGTATGAAGTTTTTAGATAGAAAGCCTGCACCGCACAGAACATCCCGCCTAACTGTCTAAGATCTCCTCCAGTTTGTCCGCGACTGTTTATTGAGTATCCTCTGCTTATCTCCATATCTAGAGGACTCTCCGCTATCCGCCACCGTGGACGCGATGGTTTGGGGATGGTCGCCCTATGTATGACATGCAAACGACACTACTCGATAGAGCATCCGCCTTCAAGCCGGGAGACCAAATAGTGGTTTCGTGCCCGCTAGGGTTCGAGACCCCTGGAGGTCGGG
>JAODAI010484501.1:0-13902 GCA_027575025.1 Scotoplanes globosa
ACGGGACCGCACGACTCTATTATTGGATCTAAAAAAGCCCCGATTATTAAGTATATGTTCGGCAAAAAAATAAAAATTTTAATTGAACCAGCTAAGGGTAGGGGGCAGTTTTGCGGTGTGATGATTTCTTTTGATTTAGAAACAAAAAAAGCAATTGAATTTGAAGATTTTTATCTTGTGGACCCCATTTAGATTAAAAAGTATTTGAAGATTTTGATTCTGACTTAATTGACAGAAAATTGAAAAAATTTTTTGAAAACTTTAACTGATTTTTCGGCAATGAAAAACCAGAATGATTTTGAAGAAAATAAAACAAAAAATTAATAATTTTTTCACATAAAAATTTATCAAATTCCCTCTCGCGCAATCGTGAAAGCGGCGTCGCTTTCACTCATGTTAATATTTGATTTTCAGCAATTGTAAATTGCTGCGAATATATATTATTGGAAAATGATCAACGACACGATTTACAAATAAGTCCACCGTTATCTAGTGCTCAATAGAGTTTTATATTTTTTGATTTTTGATGACAATCGCCGCAGTAATTGAAATTGAAATTAAAACTCGCTTTTTCTAAAACATATAGCATCAACTTGATAAAAGGCAACACTCAGTTCTCATCAGGTATCTTAAGCAGCTCTAAAAAAAATTGGAACCGCTCCGGAGAGCTGCTCATTTGATTTTCTTGTAGATCGGTGATTCATTTTAATGCCAGTTGTTTTCAAAGAATTTTTGTTGAATTTTGTTCAAAATTATTAACGTCAACTTCAACTAAAAATTTTCACGTTTTTGTTTTCCAACCTTTATATTTAAAAGAATAAAAATTGCCAACTTCGGCTCCGAGATAAAAATCGTCAAATTTTCTGGTTAACAGTTTGATGATTTTGCCTTGAGGTGTGAAGAAGAGAAAAAAATGAATTTTTTTCGTCTCAGCCTTGCTAAATAAAAAACCAGCATCACGATTAAAGCGCGAATAATTAATGTTCATGTTTTTTTGTTCTTTACGAAGATAAAATTAGATTTAAAAAAGGTGTTTTCCTAAAAAAATTTAAAAAAAATATGAAAGTTGGTGTCATTGGTCTTCCAAATGTTGGAAAAAGTTCGCTTTTTTCACTACTTACTAAGAACTCACAAATTCACATCGCTAACTACCCGTTCGCGACAATCGAACCGAGTGTTGGGAATGTGGCAATGGTTGATAAACGGATTTCTCAACTAGCAGCCGTCTTCGGGTCGGCGAAAACGGTGCCACCGCTATTGAAGTTTTGAGACATTGCTGGGTTAGTCAAAGGAGCTCATGAGGGTGCCGGTTTAGGAAATGCGTTTTTACATCATGTTCAAGAAGCGGAGGCTCTGATTCATGTCGTACGAGCATTTTCAGACACGAACATTCATCACGTTGATGGTCGCGTTGATCCTTTATCTGATTGAGAGACGATTCGGTTGGAACTTTTGTTTCGCGATCGTGAAACTTTAAAAAAACTTTACGCGAAATTAGATAAAAATCGATTAAGCGTCGTAAAATCCGCTCACGCCGCCAAATGAGCACCGATCGTTGAAAAAGTGTTAGCTAAGTTAGAAAAGGATTTAACATTTGATGACACCGCGTGAACGTCAATGGAAAAAGAATATTTTCTCGAGATCGGACTACTCTCAATCAAACCTCAAATTGTTCTTTTAAATGTCAGTCCTGAAACTTGAACAACAATCGTTACCGAACCACGCGTCGCTTCCCTAATCGTCAAACTTGATGCTGAAAAAATTCCGTGAACCCGGTTGGCTGTAAATTTTGAACTCTTAATTAGCGGTGAGCCGGCCACTGATCAAACTGCGCTGCGAGCCGAATATCAAATTCCCGATGATGCTGTTCACAATGTGATTGCGATTGGTTATAAACTGTTAAAAATGGCGACATTTTTTAGTGTCGGTCCGAAAGAAACTCATGGTTGATCGTTTGTTACCGGGATGACCGCTCGCCAATGTGCTGGTTTAATTCATAGCGATATTGAAAGAGGATATATCCGTGGAGAGATCGGAAAAGCGGATGACTTAATTCGGCTCGGCTCATGATCCGCTGCCAAAGATCTCGGACTTATACGAAGCGAGGGGGCCGACTATCTGATGGCTGATGGTGATGTTTGCAATTTTCATTTTTCGGTTTAAATCTTTATTTTTAAACAAATTTACTAGTATTTAGTAACATTAATATAAGATAAAATATTAATAATTACAGATGTTGAAGCAAAATCTTCCATTATTTTTCACCTCCGAACTATTTATTCTGCCCGATCGTGAACAGGTTGCCGGAATTCAAAGCCCAGCGATGGTTGATTTTTTTACCTACCTTAACAGCAATGGTGTGAACGCCTGCATCTTTATTTATGACGATCCAAAATTTTTCTTACCGAACAAAAAATTAATCGCCAACGCTTATGGTGTCGGAGTTTCCTTCAAAATTCAAGCTCAACCCAAAGGCAAAATTCTGATAACTTTTATCGGTCAAGAACGCGTTCAGGTATTGGAAGTGCATAAAAAAAACAACTTTCTTTACGGTGATTTTAAGTCTGCCGAAAAAAAATCAAACAACAATTTGCTCTCATTAGTTAAAAAAACAGATATTGAGTTTAACAAATACACTGGATTTTCTAGTTTTGCCATGAAATTCGGCACTGAGAACTCACTTTCGGCAATAATGTCCTCCTATTTTTATTTTCTGGCAGCTCATTTTTTAGAAAACGACAACAATCGACGCGCTAATCAAATTTTATTTTTAAAATTAAACACTTTCAATGATCAGTTTAAATTTTTAGTTGATCTTAAAAACAAACAAGAAAAACTAAACAAAAAATCATCTACTGGCCGGTCCCAAAAGTCGACAATTTTCGAAAACGATATAAAAAATATGAAAGATCGACTCGCTGATTTTGATCCAGCGCGCGATGATATTAATAATTTTCGTCAGCGATTGGCATCGAATCCATTTCCAGAATATGTAAAAACAAAAATTGCCAAAGAGCTTGACCGTCTTGATGCCTTGCCTCCGATTAGTAGTGAAGCAGGAATCATTAGAACATATATTGAATGAATGATTGATCTTCCATGATGACAACAAACGAGTGCCGAACTCAATCTTAAAGACGTCGCTGCTGAATTGGAAAAAAATCACTTCGGACTCGTAAAAACGAAGAAACGAATTATCGAATTCGTCGCCAGTTGACTTTTCACAAAACAACGAGAAAACCTCGGACAGATCATCTGTCTAGTTGGACCGCCTGGAGTTGGAAAAACTTCATTAGGTACATCAATCGCGAAAGCGATTAAACGAAATTTTGTTCGAATTTCGCTCGGCGGAGTCCGTGATGAAGCGGAAATTCGTGGCCATCGACGAACCTATATTGGTGCCTTGCCGGGAAAGATTATTCAAGCAATAAACAAATCCGGCGTTAATAATCCGGTACTTTTAATCGACGAAATCGACAAGCTTAGCAGTGATTTTCGCGGCGACCCGTCAAGCGCGATGTTGGAGGTTTTAGACCCGGCGCAAAACTCAACTTTTACTGACCACTTTATTGAAGAGGCGTTTGATTTGTCTAATGTCGTTTTTATCGCAACTGCAAACTATGAGTGAAATATTCCGCACGCGCTTTATGATCGAATGGAAATGATTTATCTAAGTTCGTACACCGAGATGGAAAAACTAAGAATTGCCGAAAAACATCTGCTACCGTCGTTGATAAAAAAACTAAAATTTAAAAAAAATCAGCTAATTTTCACGTCCGATGCGATTCTATACATGATTAAACACTACACACGTGAGGCCGGTGTTCGTGAGTTAGAGCGATTGTTAATGCGAATTAGCCGAATGGTGATTGTTAAAATTTTGAAAGGTAAAATCACTAAGGAAAAAATTGAAGTCAAGCAGGTCGAATCGTATTTAGATCAACCAATGTATCAACACACTAAAAAAGAAGATAAATCACAAGTTGGAGTCGTTACTGGACTTGCTTATACTTCTTTTGGAGGCGACATTCTACCGATTGAGGCGACGATGTTTGAAGGAAAAAATAATCTATTGTTAACCGGAAAACTGGGAGAAGTGATGAAGGAATCAGCGACAATTGCCCTCGATTATATCAAGTCGAACTTTGTTAAATTTGGAATCAAAACTGACATTCTTGAAAATATGGACATTCACATTCACGTACCTGAAGGAGCGACCCCGAAAGACGGTCCAAGCGCTGGTGTAACATTGACAACAACACTAATCTCTTTATTTAGCGGAGTTGCAGTTCCTAATTCATTGGGGATGACCGGTGAAATTACGCTTCACGGAAAAATTCTACCGATCGGTGGTCTTAAAGAAAAATCAATCGCCGCCGCCCGAAGCGGATTAACCGAAATTTTCATTCCTAAAGAAAACGAAAAAGATATCATTGACATTCCGAAGGAGGTTCAAAAGAGTCTAAAAATTATGACAGCCGAAAATTATGATGATATTTTTAAATATCTGTTTCCTGACTTGAAAAAAGCTGGTGAAAAAGCGCTAGCAAAACAATCAAAAGATATCGAAAAAGCGAAATCAAAAATTAAAAAAGTTGTCAAATCAAAGAAGGTAACTAGCAAAAAATCATCTTAAATCATATAGTTTATTAGATACATTGCACCCATAACCGCGTCCGCCTCGTCTTCACTGATTTTATTATTGCCGACCAAGCCTGATGCTCATTGCTGAGTGGCGATTTTTTTCTCGCGCCGTTCCGGAATTTGGTTGATGCCGCTTATTTTTCGTCACGCAGTCCATTCATCAACTAATTTGATTTCAGATTTATAAAAATATCCCGCTAAAACACCCACCATCATTGATAGATGAATCGTCGTTCAACGACCGATCCCTCTTGGAATAAAAGTTGCAACACGAGTATAACTACTAGGTGTAGGAAATTTTTCTTCAAGTCAATAACGAAAATGAACCGCTTTTTTTTCAGCGGCTCGTGGCGGAATTTTTGGGAGTTCAAAACTTTCTGTTATTAGCGGTGTCTTATCTAAAAGTATTACAAAACCTCCGATCCGACCAAGATCAAAAAAAAGCGTTAAATCGTCATTTTTATTAGGTGTTGAATCAGGTTGCGTCATCTTTATTTTATTAATATATAATTTTATATATGAAAATTTCAATTTCTGAGGTCATAAGTCAAGCCAAAGACGGAACACAAGTTCAGATTTTTGGTTATGTTTGAAAACCAAAAGAAAACACGACGGCGACCAATAAACCTTATATTTCATTCAACCTAGTTGACGCCTCTGGAACAATCGATACCAAACTTTGAAACCGAACCGAAGAAGACTCAACAAATCTAAAAAACGGTGCTTTCATCGAGGTTAAAGCAACATTTAGTGTTTACCAAGGAACTCCAGGAATAAAATTAAATAGTTATCAAATTTCTGATGACGAGGCAGAAAAAACGGCGGCTCTTCCAAAACCTCCAGTTCCGCTTCATGAGCTTCAAAAAGAGTTGGAGAGTTTTATTGAACATAAAGTTAATGACCCATATTATCAAAAATTAATTAATTTAATTTTCGTCCCCGCGATCTGAAAAAAATTTGTTAAAAGCTTCGCCGGAATTAGCATGCACCATAGTTTTGTCGGCGGACTTTTATATCATACGGTCACGATGTTAAAGATGGCAGAAAAAATCGTTCCGATCTATGAAATTGATCTACCGATCGATAAATCACTACTATTTGCGGGAATCATTATGCACGACTTAGGGAAAATTTATGAAATTGAAGAATCGTTATTTCCGGAAAAATACACAATTGAAGGAATGCTTCTCGGTCATATTTCACTCAGTTGTATGATTCTTTCTGGAGAAGCAAAAAAGGCTAAATTAAACAATAACCCAAAACTAAAACTACTATTACATTTAATTTTGGCAAGTCACGGAAAAAAAGAGTTTGGATCGCCAATGACTCCTGTGCTGGTCGAGTCTTATCTATTGTCGCAACTTGATATTATGGATTCAACACTCAATGCCATTAGTAATGAACTAAGAAAAACCGTCGTTGGTGAGTTTTCGCCGCGCGTTCCCATGCTTAATCGAGACCGAATTTATAAACATTTTTCTCTTGACCAACCCGACGATTCTAATAAAATACAAAACAATAATTAATATGTCACGATTTCTTGATTCGATTATTTTAACTTTCCAGGCGGGAAATGGCGGTGCCGGAATTTCTGCATTCCGAAAAGTTCGCTTTCGTCCGATGCCATTGCCGGAAGGCGGCAGCGGCGGAGGCGGTGCTGATATCGTGATTGTTGCCGATCCCAATCTAACTAGTCTTGCGTGACTTTCTGGAAAAATAAAATTCAAAGCTGATGATGGTGCGATCGGAAAAAAAAACATGAGAACCGGAAAAAAAGGCAACAAATTAATCATTAAAGTCCCAATCGGAACCCAAGTTTTAACTCCTGACGGCAAGATGCAACATATTGATCTTTGTAATTCAGGCGATGAATATCTGATCGTTACTGGTGGGAAAGGTGGATTAGGAAATGGAAAGGATCGAGATTTCAAAGCACGGCCCGGAACATTAGGCGAATTAAAAATTGCCAAACTTGAACTAAAGACAATCGCCGATATTGGTTTAATCGGATTTCCAAATGCCGGAAAATCGTCATTAATTTCAGTATTAACGAATGCCCATCCCGAAGTTGCTAACTATGAGTTCACGACTTTACGACCCCATCTTGGTATTTTGGCCTCAAAAAATACTTCTGAAAAACCATTGCGAATTGCCGATTTACCCGGTTTAATTGATGGTGCCGCGGAAAACAGAGGTCTTGGAAATAAATTTTTAAAACACATAGAACGTTGTTCCGTTTTAGTTCACATGCTTGATTTTAGCCAAGACGTAAAAGAAATTCAACGCCGTTATGAAGGGTTGAATCATGAGTTGAATAAATATAATGCTAATTTCAAACAGATTAAAAAACTCATCATCGGAACAAAAATTGACCTTCCTCAGGCGCAAGAAAACGTAAAACTATGAGCGAGTAGAAAACTTGATTATCCGACTCATTTCGTTTCTTCTGTGTCAAAAGAAGGAGTTGAAGAGTTAAAAATAATTTTAAGTAAGTTAGCAAAAAACGAAAAATCAATCGTTTCTCAAGAGATCGTGCCGACCTTATATTCGTTCGCACCGGGACCTGAAATTCAATTGAAACGAACGAAGATGGGCAGCTGAGATTTTTTTGGATTGCTAACCGATAAGCTAAACGCTGCAGAGCCTGGTTCTGAAAAAGAAACAAAAGAGTTAATAAAGTTGAATCAGATCTTGGAATCACCGGATGTTAAGTTTTATTTTGAAGAGGCCGGTGTCAAAAAGGGCGACACAATCAATGTAAATGACCGGGTTTTCACCTGAGGATAAATGCCGAAATAATCACCACTATAATCAAATAAATAGGTAAAATTATCTTAATCGATGGGGCGTCGCCAAGTGGAAAGGCAGCAGTTTCTGGTACTGCTATGCGGTAGTTCGAATCTATCCGCCCCAGCCAATATTTTCGAAAATTAAAATTATTCGAGAAGCGTTTAATTAAAAAGAAAACTTTAAAAACACGCTTACATCAATGAAAGCGAAATAATTACCACAAAAGAAAAAAAGATAAAACCAATTACCGCCATTATAAAAATAATTCACCCGTTTCGTTGACTTTTTTCCGACACCTCCGCTGCAAACAGGTTTTTTATTTGAGAAATTTCCATTCGTGTTAATTTTCGTTTTTTTTCTTTTTCGATTAGTTTGATTTTTTTTGTTAACCTATTCATTTTTTTTGTTGTTTTTTTATCTATTTTTAGTCACCTAAATAAAAATCATCACAATCAAGCCATTATAGAATTATTTTAAACTTTAATATAAGAAGTCCGAAAAAACTTTTTTGAAAATCTTTGTAAATTATTGATTATGATTTACCGTTTCTTAATTTATAATATTATTAAGCAACTTTAATTATGAATACAACAAGCAAAAAAAATAAAGAAGCTAAAATTCTTTCTTTTAAATCTGATGCCGGAATTATTACCACGGAGATTGCTATCGATAAAAATCTTTGAACAAAAATTTATAAAAAAGCTCAACAAGAGCTCGGCAAACAACTAAAAGCATCACAAAGCTTCCCTAAGGGCAAAGAATTACCGCAAATGTTTCTTGATAAAGAAATTAATCCGAAACATGCGGAAAGTTATGCAATGGAATTTGCGTACGCCGTCGCTTATGATCTAGTAGCCAAAGAAAAAAGTGTTGAGCTCGACGGATATAAAGGTGCTGAACAAGTAGGAAAAATCGTTAATGATGGTGTTAAAGTTGAAATTGCTTACTATAAAATTCCTTCTCTTACTAAACTACCACTTTATAAAGAAATGAAGTTCAACACCATGCTTGAACAGCCAGGTACGGAAGTAATTAAATCTAAAACGGAAATGATGAAAATTGCTGCAGGAAAAAAAATAGAGTCAAAAGGACCAGTGACAAGCGATTTTATTGTTCACGCTGATCTTGATATAAAAAATAGCAAGACCAATGAAACGATTTTCGCAGATAAAAATGTTCCACTGTGAATCGGATTAGGACGATTTCTTCCTGAATTCGAAAAAGAGCTAATCGGATTGAAACATGGTGATCAAAAAGATTTTGTCTCGCCTTTTATTTTAAATCCGCAACTCCCTAACGAAAAAACTGACTGCAACTTTAAAGTCGTTATTGTAAAACTGGAAAAACGAGAACCAATTTCCATGTCCGAGCTCTTAAAGCTGGAAAAGGTTACCAATGAAAAAGAATTAAATAAAAAAATCGTTGAGCAACTACTATTCTCCCGTTATCAAGGACCGCTCGGTGTCGATATGGCGAAAGGGGAGATGATCGCTGATCAAATTGCTGATATCAGCGAATTCGACATTTCAGAAAAGGTAATCGATAAAGAGTTTACGGAAGTTAAAAAATCTCGATTTGAATCAATTGAAAAACAGACAAAAAAACCGATTCAGGAATTTGCAAAAACTCACGGCAAAACAGTTGATGAACTTACCGCTTTATTAAGAAAACAGTACGTTGATTTTTTTAAAAACGGACTTATTGTCCAGAGAATCGCAGCAACAGAAAAATTAGTTCCGAAACACGAAGCAGTTAAAGACTTCGCGGAAAAACAAAAAATCTCTGAAAGTCACGCATTAGACCAGATTATGAAGGCGAATGTGATGCTTTTTCTGGCAAAAAATACGAAATCTTCAACATCGTAGCAATCAAAAAACTATTTAATAATATAATAATTAAAATAGTTCATATAAATAAGGGCATTGGTCCAGTTGGCCGTGGACACCTGTTTTACAATCAGGAGATCGACAGTTCGAATCTGTCATGCCCTACCATTTATTTCCCTATATACTAATTGGAGTACGCTGGTTTAGCTCAGTCCGGTAGAGCACCCGCCTTGTAAGCGGACGGTCGAAGGTTCGAATCCTTTAGCCAGCTCCAAATTTTTATTTTTATACACAAATCGAATTTAAAGATTTTTTGTTGAAAAAAATCGTTGAAAATTTCTAAAAACCTAGTTTTTTCAAAAAATCAGTAACACCACCGTCAACACAGTTTTTTTCAGTAACGGCTCATGCCAACGATTTTAGTTTCGAATGGGCATTTTTCAAAGCGACGCAATACGGATAATATTCAAATCAGCAAATATCATTATTACCATCACCAAAACCAAGCACTTCTTCAGGTTTGATATCTAAGCGTTCACAAATAATTTTCAAAGCTGTTAGCTTATTACCGTGAGAAAATTGTAACGAAACCGGTAATGATCGTGTTAATGTCATTTTCGTTTTTGAGGCCAAAATTTTCTGAAATTTATCGAGATGTTTCGGTTCGCCTCAAGCGTGTCCGCCAATAAGCCGCTCTTTTTGAATTTCTTCTATCGAAAGTTTTTTGTAGTTGTGATCAAAACCTGGAGAATATTTTTCTAGATCTTGCGGTCCGTTAGATAACATTAATACGTCCATCGTTTTATCGCTTTTCACATAAATAATTCCCACATTGCACTCATTCGCAATATCAGCAACAGTTTTAATTTCACTATTTGTTAACGGGGCGTCAAAAACGATTTTTCCTTCACCACCATCATAAACGACTGATCCATTATTCGCGCCGATAATCAGTTCGTGAGATTCAATCCCTACCTTTAGACCCATTTCCTCTGCGCTTCCTAAAACTCGCCCAGTCAAAATTATAATTTTATAGGCGGGATTTTTGGATATTTTACTCAATATATCAATTACGCCCGGACTAAAGACTGATGAATAACCATCTTTATGAAAAACGAGAGTGTCATCTAAATCAAATACGAGCAGCTTAAAATCTTTGCTGGTCTTGTTATTGATCATTATTTTTCTGGTTTTAATTCAATGTAATTTTTGTCGATATAACTGAAAAGATCTTCTTCGCTTAGACGACCAGTTTTAATTTTTGTGACTTTTTTCCCTGTTCAAAATGTAAGAGCTGGAACGGATGTAATCTGTCATTCGGCTGCGAAATCAGTGTCTTTTTTAGTTAACAATTCATATTCGTGCATTCGAAGATGAGGCATTCGCTCAGCGACTTTTTCAAAAATAGGCTTGAATCGAGAACACGGATTGCAACCTTTTTTGGTAAAAAGAACAATACCAGTGTGTTCAGGATTGAAAATTTTATCAAATTTTATACTCATCATTTAGTAAATTAATTCATTAATCAAAAATCCGTTAAGGACTCCGATCAAGATAAAATTATTATATCTTATTCGGAACTATTGGATTTTAAATTATTTAAACAACAAGTTTCAGCACAAGTACATGTGCACTCACTGCTTAAATTACAACTTTTAGCACAACAAGGTTTCGTACAATCGCAAATGCATTTTTTTGTTTTTAATGAACAACTAGAATAGCTGGATTTTGATGCATTTTCACTGCATCCGCATTCTTTACACATTAGAAATATATTATTTTATTAACAAGAAGACTTATCGTCGTCTATCGAACAAGAGGATTTGGAACTATCTGTCATATCATCATCACAACAATCACTTTTATCACTCTCTAACGAACAAGAAGAGTCATCTTCACAACTATCTGACTTGCCTTGTTTACAACAATCACTTTTATCACTCTCTAAAGAACAAGAACAGCAATCTTTGTCACAAGGTGTCCCGTGCTCATGACTACATGAATTTTTATCGTTTTTGCAACCGCAATTAGTTACACAATCACAATTTAAATGTTTCATATTTTTTTTGTTTTATTTTTATATAATTTTATTCTATTATTTTTTTTGATTAAGTCAACAGCAAATTAATTTTTCATCACATTTTTTATTTTGGCTCGATCAACAGTGCATTCGTCGGGTTTTCCAAAATCACAAATTTTAAACTTTTTAACTACTTTTGCTTTCATTATGAATTAATCATAAAAAATTCTGACGATTCGCAAAAAAAACTACACGTATAATAAAAACGGATAATTTTAATTAAAGTTTTTAAAAAAACAATAATTAATGCAATAGTTTTTGAAACAAACATTCGAAAGGTAAGGTGAAAATTTACGGTGATTGATTTTATGATCAATTTAAACCAATATTTTAAAATTTTTTGTTCTATATAATTAACATATTTCCCCGTAAATCAGAGTTATAATTTGAAAAACGCGACTATATAAATCAACATTAACAACTTTCCAAATAAAGCATTTTTTTTGTCGATTAATTACCTTCATATTTAAATTTTTCTATACTTAATTAAATATATGTTTTGATGTCTTTATCTCCGTTCTTTATTGTTGTTATGCCGATCTTAATGTTGGTTTCTTTGAAAATTTTGATTTCGAAAACTCTGTTAGCAGTATCGTCGAAGAGATTTGCAAATGATTTGTTGTTGATATCAAGCGGCGTTTTGAACAAATTGAAAAGGTTCAAAAATGACGATATTAAAACTATCGAAAAATAATTAGATATGAAAAGTGGTTCAAGTTCATTTTGAAAAAAATTTAAAAGGTATTTTTTCAACATTTTGATGTTGATTGTATTGATTGGCGGCGTCGCGGCGATTCCGATTGGACTAATTATTAATAATAATAGCAATAGCGTTTTTGGTTTTAATTCCGTTCAATCATCATTCAAGATGAATGATAAAGTTTCTTTAAACGCGGTAAATTCGAACAACAATCTGGGCGCTGATGGAACGTTTTTTCACGACAATGATACGATTAATGGACGATTATTAAATTTAAAATCCCAGCTCGCTGCTTTAAAAAGCTATTCAATCGCATTGGGTATTGATTCTAACTCCCCGAAAGCGGAAAGCTTTGAGCTACCCGAGTCAACGGGATTAAGTATTTTTACTGATTTCGATGTTGCCGGGAATTGAATTGATTCTTCCCGTCTCACTACCGATTCGGCGCCTGCGTTGCCCACCTATATTAAACTTAGTAAAAAACATGAATTTTCCGTTTTAAACGAGTTGACTAGCTCCTTTTTAACCGACAAACTTCTAGCGCTTCAAACTTCTCAGCTCAATTTGACTCTTGATGAACAATTGAATACTGAGAACGGCAGTTTTAATTTATGATCTCGAAACCAATCAGCTTTGAATCATCTGGGAAGCTTATTGTCGTTGATGTTATCGCCATCAAATCAAACTATTTTTGATGAAATTGAAGTTAATGATCTGTTCGGAAATCTCAATTATGTCGCTTTAACAACAGCGATTTATAATCATGATTTGTCATATTTCACCAGTTTAAACTATGTTGATACTGAACAGCTCATTTCACTGTTGCCAGTTTCCGATGATGATTTAGGTCCGTTATTTAATCAAGTTTCTGACATGATCGGATCCGAGATCGCGACATTAAATAGCGAGTTGGAAGCCACGAAATGAAATCCATTTTGATACGCAACTTGAGTCTTACCAGAAGAAAACGGTATCGTTCTGGCACCGCTCTTAAATTTTGATGGAACAAGTGCAACGCCAATGCCGTTGGCACCGATTAAAGGTCTGTTTACCAAAACGAAGGAGTTAGTGAACGGAATTGGCGAGAAAAATAATGATCTGTATAAGTTTTTCACGGTATCCAATTTTCAGACGCTGACTCGGTTGATTGTCTTGATTGACAGTGATGTTGAAAATTTTAATAGCAAACTCGCCAAAGCTATTTCGGTAAAACTATTGGCGCTACAAGGTGATGATTTTTTTAATGATAGTTACGTCAAAAGTGTGATTTTACAGTTATTAAATTTCGATTCTGCGCGGCCGGAAGCCAGTATTTTTCACTCCGCTATTAAACACAAAAAAATCTTAGCTTTATTCGAACCGTTTCAGATTGATTCTGATCATTTTTCAGTAACGACCGGTGAGCTGTTAATTAAATCGCAAGAGGAACCGGCCGCCTATCAGTTTCTGTTAGCGCCTGATATTTCCAGTAGTGATTTTTTTGCGACTTATCTTGATATTTTTAGCTATTCATTCGAAGCTGAGGCGACGCCCGCAGAATCAGAATATAGTAGTCTTGATTGATTAAATAATCCGAACGGATTGACTGTCGCCGACACCACTAACAGTGCTGCACCAATTTTATTTAGCAAGATCTTTATTTTGAGCAAACAAGAAATCAAAAATAAAATCGAAAAATTGCTTCATCTAAAAAAAAACGCAATTAAAAAACTAGCCGAACTCGCGCGATATATAGTGGCGTTAAACGCTAATCAGAATTATTTGTCATCAGCTTATTTGGGCGGAACCGGACTGAAAAATGTCCCTGATTCTGAAAGCGTTTTGAACGATATTAGTTTCAAAACTGACGCCAGCCTCCAGCA
>JAODAI010484612.1:0-13900 GCA_027575025.1 Scotoplanes globosa
GGACGGGTTTAGGTTGTCCACTGGGTGATGGAGGTTCAGGGTCATATTATGAGGACTATGTCCTTGCTGATCCATTCGTACTTAACTTAACAGGATTGTGTCTCACCAACCATTTGCCAGCATTTGATAAAGTAAATACACATATGGGTCGATCGATTAATTGTGTTTAACAGCTCATTATTGCAATGATGATGTGGGTTGGTGGATCCGTCCTCGAATTTTCCATAGTCGATGAACACTTGAACTTGATGCGCTGAACATCAATCGAGAAGTATTTTGGTTATGGTCCAGGGGCTGTATTCAGAAAGAGTTGGGTAGGAAAGTTTGTACACCAAAAATCATATGAAGTTTGTACGCAAATGCGTAAGTGCTATGAACTTCGTAACTTACACTGTGTAAAACTAAGATAAGTGACGGTTTGTTTATATATAGTTTAAGCCTACTTCTTTGGTGTTTTCTTTAGAAAGGCTTCAAACAACATTTATAGACCATTCATTTGTTATAATTCTTTAGAAATAGCGAATGTCCCACACAATTGATTTTCCTGAAAAGAAATTGTCAAAATTGAAAGTAAGTTTCATAACAATGGAAAAAGACAGACACTGTATGTACATTGAGCCTAATCACTAGCGGTGGAACACATATTTTTGATAGTGTCGCACTTGAACAGAAATGGGCTGATAAATCGTCGATTATTAGACACCAAATTCGGTCATGGAAATCTAGTACAATTTCTTATCAACGCCTTATAATGGGTTACAACGGGATTTTGCATATATTGAAATGTTCTATCTTTCTTGAGACCTGTCCATGTTATTTATTCAAAAAAAATTAACTACAAAATCAACGTTACGCCAGCCGTCGGGTTTGCGTAAAGCTACAAACAAAATTAGGAAGATGCTTTTGAGAATAGGACATAAGGAAAAGTTATGTTGCGCAAGTACACTTACGCTAAAATATTGACGTAGCAAGCTTTGTGAATACGGTTCCAGCTGTCTTTAGTCTCGAACTCACGCGGACGCGGAACTATAATTTTTGTCAAATTAGACTTTCAAAAGCCTACAAATCTAACATGTTATAACACAGCAGCATAAACTACTAAGCCCAAACCCTTGTTTATAACATGTGCCTACCATTTTTGATAACACAGGAGCATATAGAAGCTACTTACAAGTCGAAAATTAGGCATTTATATGCTCCTGTGTTATAATAACCTATTTGACATGTGGTGTAGTCGCATGCTCTGGTGTAGTCGCATGCTCTACTGTTGTCCCATGTCCAACGGAAATACAGTTACCGCTTTGCAGGGAAGTGGACTGTTGCAGGTTATCTAGATATCACGCACTGAACACCAATCCAAAAAGTAACTATTTCCTCAAGGGAGTGCAATACTATTAAGGTTCAAGAATAAAAAGTATCTGCCTCCCTTACTTCAAGACGAACTTGGCAGGTAGGATTAGACTCCTGTCGGGGCATCATCAACCGGTCGAATATTATTAGCAAGGAGTACAACTGGAGCTGAATTTTCCCGTTCTATTTGCTGCTGTTCCATTAACAAATATCAAATACTTTTCAATATCGATTTATTCATCAAATTCTTGGTGCTAATGTTTTTTTCTCCACAAGATCCATTATATATATATTAATTCTCGTATGTGTTCTTTGTGTGGAGATCATCCTGGAAGACATATAATACTAGTTGTGGTTTTGTGTCCATTCACAATTTTTTGGTAAACAGTCTTCTATACTTTGCTTAAATATTCCATTTATCATTAAATTGGACCATGTATGGTTCGGTCTTCTCGATGATAAAAGACATCCACTAAATTTATGCCTGATCCATGCAAAATATTATATTTTTTACTGTAAGCAAACGAAGACCCCCCTAATTTTCATCATAAGCAGAATCATATTTTTGAGATTGAATATTTTTTTAGAGAACCAGAACAATATAGGTCGCTCCCTACTATTAAAGGAAACATTTAAATGACCCTGCCATTTAAAATGGATTTATTATTTATGAATTTATTTATGTTAATACAGCGCCATGTGTTTTTATCACAGTTTATCTTACTGGTTTTACATAACTCTACCAACCCACGAATGAGTTATGACCGGATCAATCATAGCCACTTACTCATGTATTCGTTTTCATTTATTTTCATGAACAGGACAAATGTATGATTTCCTGTATTTACACTTATCTTATACACCTATACATTATTTTATTATTATTGTGCTATATTTAATGAAAATACCTATATTATGATCATTTTACTAATATTATTTAGGAGCAACTAGTATTATTTAAAGTGTTAGTATCATATTGCTCTAAAAATTGCATGTAAATCATTATCGTTTAATTTGACTGAATAAAATAGGAACAAAAAAATTGAATATGCTTCTCCATAAATGTCCTCGATGTCCTTAAGCAAGGCACTTTGTCTTGATTGCTTCACTTCAACCAGGAGTATAAATGGGAACTTGAGGTGTTGCTTACTTTATGGCCACGCCTGTGTGGGTCAGACCAGATCACCAATGATCAGTGCTAATATTGTTAAAGCGATTTGAGGTCTTGTGGAGATGAAAAGTGCTATATAAGAGACACTTATTATTATTACAGTGAACTAAGTAAAACTTTGCAAGACCCGATTGTTAGACCGACCGGACCTCGGACACTTAAATGTCTTTAGAACCTGGGAGAGGCATATGCTGATCACATGACAAATGCAATATCCACCAATCTAACCAGTCATGGAAGCACAGTGGCTTGAGTGCCAGAGGTTCCAGGTTCGATTCCCGGCAGAGCGATGTGTTGTGTTGCTGGGCAAAACCACACTTTATCCCGCTTGCCTCAGCTTCACTCAGACTGGAACAATGAGTACCAGCTTTTCTGGGGAGCTACACCTATGATGGACCAGCGTCCCATCCAGGGGGAGCCATTGACTCTCATACGCTTGCGCTACAGAAACCGGAGCTGATGGGCCTTCGGACCTGGGGAGGGTTTAACTTTTTTTAACCAGTCGTAGCATTGGAAAACTAATGCCTCTGTCCTAGGAAGTACAGGGCAGAAATAAACAGAATGGAAAATAAGATAATTATCATTTAAAACAATGACAAAGTTGATTGTAGTATTACAATGAATTAATAAGGCAACTAACTAGCTTAACAAATATTGGTTCCAAATTATCTTTATTGCACCATGCATCCTGCATAACAAAACTGAACATATGACTTTAAACTGAACATATGACTTTAAAGTCAACATATTTGACATTCACATCACAGAGTACATAATGTTGCTATATTTCACATAAATAATTAGAACAACTTCAGCACTTTAATCTTTACAGCTTAATGTAATTTAACCTACAAATGTTATGAATAACAAACTATATTAACCATTTTTAATAATAAAAAAGCAATAATACCCAAGGATTTTCATTTAACATTATCACAGAACCTGTTTTATTTAAAAAAAATGAAAATGAATGAATAGGTTTCCTGGCCCTTTTCAATGCAGAGGTTATATGAGCAACCCAAAGCCCATGATATACCAGTTAGAGCCACTGGAATATAAACATCACACTCCGGATTCAAACTCCTGATCTTGCGATCATATGTCCAACGCTCTATCAACTGAGCTAACCGATCAGACAAGGTACAGCACAGTGGCTTCAATATTGCTTACCAAATAAAACGGTTAAAACTTTTCATTTTTATCTTACAGAAATAGAACCAGCACATTAATAATTATTGTTGCTAATAAACTCAAAATAAACAACATAACTCTAGCCACCTTAGGTATGGCAAGTTTGCTAGCAAAAGAATGATGATCACAAAAATAAAGCAACCTAGTTGTTCCTTGCAAGAACAGAATGACCAGAAATAGTTGCAAAAATGTAACAGAAATATTAACTAAGGCGTTAAAACCACCACCTAAGATATTTCAATAAATCATTATTTTTAATACTGTATCGTGGTGGAAGCCGAGGTCTATAAAATTACAAATTCCATTATTACGAGTCGTTCACTAAAAATATGAAACAAGTCTTCCATTGTTACTATTATGTTAAACAGTCATAGAAAAGGGTAAAAATGTAAGAAAATATACAGTTTTAATTATACCTTTTACGGAAGATTGTGGAAATAGCTGCCCCATTACAAAAGACTAAAATTGTTAAAGATAATTATTAGATTAGGATTGATGTTTTTCCGGACTGGTTTTAACTGGTAGAGTATATTGCTGGTTTAACGATTCCCATCTCAACAACGATGTTATGTGAGCCAGCCAGAGCCTTTGATACAGCATCTAGAGCCACTGGAGAGTTATCACCCCAGATTCGTCCTTGTGAATTCAACATGATTACAGTAGGTGACTATCTACTAAGATGACCCAACAGAAACTACGGATCGATCAAATTTCCCTTATCAACATCAACGAGCCACACAAAGTACCGGATATATCAGTTAGATTGATTGATTGATTATGTTTCTATCAACAACGAGCCACACACAGTTATTAATATCAGTTATTAATTATTAGGTTTCTCAGAAGTTATGTGAGCCACACAAAGCCTTTGATATGCCACTGGAATAGTTATCACCACAAATTGACCCGGAAGGCTTATTTCATTTTACGACACTAAGAGACCACCGAAGTGGGAGAAGCAAAGTCTTTTAAATTACAACTTCACGTCGGGTGGTCATCCAATTAATAAATTTGAAGTCAAAATTGGATTTCTTTAATTTGAGACACTACTAGGCCCGACCCTGGATTTGAACCCTGGCTTGCCAAGATTCACAGTTTCTAGAGCCAACAAACTTTGAATTCAACATGAGTACAGTATGTGACTATCTACTGAGTTGACCTAACAGAAATCATGGATTGATCACGTTTCCCTCCCCAACAACAATGTGCCACGCAAAGTACTTGATACACCAGTTAGATTGATCAATTAAATTTCTTGGCCTTTTTCAACGCAGAGATTAAATGAGCCACCCAAAGCCGCTGTAGATATACCAGACACCGGAATATAATCATCATAACCCTGTATTCAAACTCCAAGCCAAATGTTCTCTCTATCCACTGAGCTAACAAGTTGGAGACACTCGAATATAATCATCCCGTATTTGAACTCATGAAGTTGCGATCACAAGTTCAACGCTCTATCAACTGAGCTAAACAGTTGAATACAATCCTCATTATGCTGGATTGGAACTTCTGACCTTACGATCACAAGTTCAACGCTCTATCAACGGAGCTAAACAGTTGAATATAATCATCATTATGGCGGATTTGAACTCCTGACCTTACGATCACATGGGCAATGCCGCATCCACTGAGCTAACCGGTCAGACCATGTTGGATATTTTTCATATGGATTACTCAAATGGAGATCAACTAATTAACTGTACAGTAATGGGATATATTAAATAGTTTATCGGACAAGTCCCACATTTTTCTCTCTGAAACACATCAACCGTTCTAGAAGTCAAATTAAGCATTAGCTATTACTGTCTTTAGGACGTATTCTGTACTGGTTTTAGAGATATATATAATGACATTAATAATATTAGGTAATATACCTAAAAAATATACACAAAAGGCACAATCTGAAGTGTATATTTTGCCTTTTAAGGCGACATATTGAAAAAAAACATATACCTGAATGTTATTTCAGTGCCCAGCCGTGCTTTCCATTTTATCCAAATGTTATGAGATTAAGACATGTTTGAAGTAATTTGCCATAGACCACAATTGTGTAGACTTTTTAATTTAGAGTGTATAAGTGCCTTTACAAAAAAAAATGCCTACGATACATTCCAACCAAATTTCCCTTTTGCATGCAATTAGTGAAATATATATACACAGTATACATAGTATATATACAGTATACCTAGAGCTATGGCCTATAATATCAATATATTATTAGTCAACCAACCACTAACATAACGGTACTTTCTGCGCAGTGTTTATTACTGTCCACAGCCAATCGCTGTCATCGTGGTCTGTTTAATCAGCCAATCAACAATGGTCTCCCGTTAGCAGTGGGTGGTTTTATACTATTAAATACTACTAAATCAGATGAAACGACAGTACGTGCATAACCTCTATTGATTTCAAACATATACAGTAGAATATCTGTATTTAATTATATTTAGGTCAACAATGCTCGGTGAACCAACCTATTTTAATAATAGGGTACAAACCACCTACAGTCTCACCAAATATGGGTCACATATTAATATTTACTCGAATCGGGGTGTTTTTAGATAATTATCAGGACACGTCTCTTGATCAGATACAGTGACCTGTAAATATGACCTGCTTTCAATCCTGGAAGGGTTGTTGTACTATGAAGCTACAACGCTATCCCGGGTCTGTTGTCCTCGATGCGGTTAGTGATTTCAACGTCTACATCACGGCCGGCATATGGTAAAACGGTCTAACTGCAAATGTTGACTTTTTGAGTTAGGAACACTGGTATACTAATTCCGTGGCGCTCTTTCGAATGACGTTGACCAGAAATTGATAGGAATCATAGTTTTTGAGATGGCATCATGTAAAACGGTCCATCTGCACGGATATGTTGGCATGCTATATGGTAAAACGGTCTATCTGAAGTTAGACCAATATATATGGGCCTGCAGTGCATATTGACTGCACATAAATTATAAGACGTCTACATGGTAAAAGGGTCGGGTCTATCTACAGGATATTTGTTTTGTGCAGTCAGGTATGGAAGATAGACCGTTTTACCATATAAATGGAACAATGTGGGATGTCTAACTGTGTAAAGTGGTATATAACTGCAAAATAATTAATCAAAAACGGTAAAACATGATGAAAATATGACAGATACCGTTGCTGCTTGAATTTGCCTAACATTTGGAAATGAACACTTATTTCTCTGAGAAAACACCATATTTGTGGTCAGACTTTTAAAAGCGTTTTTTCGCGAAACACCATTTTTGTAGTTGGGACCGTTTTATCCATAGGACGGCCGTATATTAGTGACATCTTGGTCATAGTTATCCGTGTTTTATATTTAGGGTAGCTATACCAGCAGGTTTCCAGGTCACTTCCAGGTCACTGACGGACAGGAACCTGGGATGACGCTTGAAAAAATACCCAAGGGTTAGCTTGACCCTTGGGTATTTAATTTTTTTGCCCATCGATAGGATTGGTCACCACTCATTTGCTATACAAAAATGTTCGAGCTCATATGAAGCTAGTAGTACCATTCAATGTTATTATCAGGGCTCGCCATGGCCTCCGTGCCCTTCACTTTGGCTTGGATGCCCTCCAAAATAATTGTACACCGAATGCCAAATTTTGCATTGACTTTCTGTGCTATGATGTGCCCCCCTCCATGGTTACAACTGTCTGCCCTTGTAATCTGGCCATTTTGGCCTTGCCCCTTTCGATTCTTATTTCAAGCCCTGTATTATGGTAACTTGGTATAAACAATAGGATGAATGGCTCTTAAACAGTACTTATGGGTGATGCTCACAATTCCAACGCCCCAACGACGGAGATAACCGGTGCTGAAATTGTAAATATAATCACCTGAATGCCCCGGAGTAGTCGTAGTAGGGCTCGTTGTCGTTGCGCACACAGAAGTCCTCATCCTGCCCCATGCACAGCTGACACAGAGACTCCGGGTTGGTGCCATACGGATCATACTTCTCACTCAAAGCACCGGGGGCACAACTCTTGGAAAAATAATTGCCTGCGAATGAAGAAATAGATTGATTGATAGATGACTGATTGATAAATTTGACGGGGCTTTTCAACAACGGTTTATATGAGCCACCCACAACAAGTTTGACATACTAGTCAGAGCCACAGATGCAGGGGTCACGCTTAGGATTTTTCACTAGCCGGCCGGACCAGTGAATGTTACTTTTCACTGCATGGTCAGTGGTCCGTAAGTTTTTTCACTATCCAGAAAAAACATTTATTTAAATTTTCGACATGAAACACACGTACAATAATGCTGCCCTAAAAAGAAATCCATGGTAACCACCTGTACAATCCGGTACAATCCTTAGGTGTATAGCCGGTGTCCTACCGCGGTAGCAGATGTGAACGTGAAGGTGTATATATAGCCATTGTCTTGATTTATTGCATTTATAGTAGTTATATTGGTTATTCTAATTGTATATTGTACATGAAGATGAAAATAATAACGCATATCCGCATAAACCGTGTCATGACAACTACTTTCTGGACAAGTAACCTCTGGACAACTACCAAACCAGACAAGTACCCTCTGGACAACTACCAAACCAGACAAGTACCCTCTGGACAACTACCAAACCAGACGAGTACCTTCGGACAACTACCAAACAAGAAAACTGAACCCACCTGGGTTAGGGTTGCTTTTTTGATATTGTTAATTCCCGACACAATAGCGTCACAGAAACGTGCCCCGGGGCATCCAATAGGAGCTGCCACACAACGGTGCATCGCTATAAATACAAATCAAAGACCCCCCAAGTTAACCACCAGCAACGCTGTGATTCGAACACGCGACATCACAGTCACAAGTCTTTGCCCTAACCACTGGGCTATCTCAATATGATATTTGTGAGGCAACGCGACCACCCAGGTATTATGTCGGAAATTTTCATTTGAGATAAATGACACCCATTAATGTCAAAATATTATTTATTATGTTTGACTCTTTTCAACTTTTGTTTACTTTCCAATTCCCAGATTATCGATATCATATTTTGGAAAAACAACACTGCCTCAGCTGTGTCACAATCTACCAAATGTTCCTCCTAGCTACAGCCCTACTTACCAACTGCCTCAACTGGTCGCAATCTACCAAATATAGCTACAGCCCTACTTACCAACTGCCTCAGCTGTGTTGCAATCTACAACATCAATCTCGTTGTTGTCGATCAGGTAACCAACGGGAACCACCCAGCCCGATGTCTTCATAATGCCGGTGTGGCAGGACTTCTTGCCCTAATAGAGGGAGGAGGGAGGAAATAGATAAACGATTACAAACAAATGTGACTTCTTGCTCAAATAGATCGAAAAACATGATGAGAAATCAAATAATAATAAATCAATAATATGTTACCGTCCACCACAAAAGGCTGCAAAGTCCCACTGTGCTATTTTACGCTAAAGCCCAAAATGTGTGGTTCTTTACATGACCCTGCGGCCTGTAACGTGACCTCTTGATAACGGATCATCACGACACATAATGCATTGTTTTAAAGCTAATAATGAGCTCTATTCAAAAACATACAATCTCAAAATTATAAGTTGCGACTTTAGGGGTCACTTTAAAATATGGTCTTGTGGAAGATATTACTGCGTCAAGGTTCAGTGCACAGTAACTGCTGCCTTACAGCAGTTACTGTACACTGAACCATGACGCAGTAGTATCTTCCACAACTATCCACTGTGGTGAGTTTCGAAGTGACCCCTTACGCCCTTTCGTGGTCGGATGCTCACATATTAATAATGCGAGAGGACAATCCACAGACTTGCTAACTCAAATAAAAAACTTGCCACCCTTGTCCCTCACCCCCTTTTTTGTTTCTCTTTTTATCTTTCTTTGGTTTGTTTCTTTTATTTTACTGGTGGGTGGGGGTTGCGTGGTCTGTGGGTGTTAATTGCACGGCGGGAAGCGCCAACACATAAGGCAGTTTGGTGGGGTTATGAGCAGACTGAATGTTTGAAGTATACCATAGCTTAGTGCCCTCTTAAAGTCTCTAAATGAAGCATATTAAATACAGTGGACATGGCCTATTAAAATAAAACATGGTATTGTTCGACATCTTCCAAGTTATGATAATTTTATTGTCCGCAGCATTAATGAACAAGTGTGTAGTGTAGTGGTATGTATTACTCGCCTCGTATCACTACGTCTGGGGTTTAATTTCCGGCATAACGCAAAAACAAATTTTGATGCTCGTCACTGTTTAGGTTTTTCTCTGAGCACTAACAGGTTTGGCAGTCGATTGTGTCAAATTCCAAAAATCAACTCGATCCGACCTACGTTTAACTTTATTGAGCTATCGTGTTCATGAGCCATTTCTTGAGATTTTCTTTTTACCACTCATTAATATTTGAGGTACTGTTAATAAGCTTCCTAACCGACCCGCATAGAAACCAGACACAAAATATCAGCTCAATCTAACCTACAATTGTGATATCGTATTCACAAACCATTAATTAAAATTATTGCAATAAGCTCCGCCCACTCATTACTATGCGAGGTATCATTGTCAAAATAAATATGCTTCCTAACCGACCCTCAGGGCATTCCTGCACCAAATATCAAATTAATCCGACTTACGGTTATTGAGATATCGTGTAAACGTTAGATTTTAGCAATAAGCCTAGCCCACTCCGAGGTACCATCGTCAAATCAATAGGCGTCCCTAACTGACCTGCAAGGCATCTCTGTACCAAATATCAACTTAATCCGAATTACAGTTATCGAGACACCGTGTTAACGAGCCAGGTGTCGCATATACACCACCACACACACACGCCGCGGTGAACGCATAATTTCTTGTTAAACTAGATATCGAAAACTATTTGGAAAGACTTCATCACTCTCTATTATAATAAATACAAAACTGCTGTGCTTGTGGACAAGTTATTCATCCCCTTATGGGTCACTTCAAACCTCACCACAGTGGGTGGTCGTGGAAGATATTACTGTGTCAAGTTTCAGTGCACAGTAACTGCTGCTTTACATCAGTTACTGTGCACTGAACCTTGACACATTAGTATCTTCCATGACCATCCACCGTGGCGAGTCTTGAAGTGACCCCTTACCTTCAATTCGTTGATGTTGAACACAGATCCCGTCTTGACAACCGCCACGGCCCAGTAGCTGGCGACCGCTGCGCCGTATATCTCCCCCATGATGGGAACCAGTCCGTCATTCTTACCGGCAGTATACACATCACCACTGTCCAACGTGACGATGTCAGCAGCGCCCGCTGTAACAGAAAAATAATTAAAAGCGTCAAAAAGTTAGTAATTTTCCTCGAGACACAAAATAGAAGGCACAACCAACAAAAAGCGTTAGTTTCGGCGAGAGAGATAATTTCTTAACGGCACATCAGCATCGAGGCTATAATAGTGCCACTTAGGTTAATTATATTCATATCTCATTCAGGATTTTTACGGTACAAACAAATACAAGGAATGATCATCCAGGATAATGAAAGAATGAATAGGTTTCCTGGCCCTTTTCAACGCAGTGGTTATATGAGCCACCCAAAGCCAACGTCCCTACACTTTATAAAACAATGCCCAGATTAGAAAAAAGAGACGGGTAGTCCTGTCCCAGGAGCACCATTTTAGGTTCTCAACGGATGAGTCAAGTGATTGTGGAGGACCAGTTTTAGGTATCTGGGAGGTATCGGAAGACTCAGCAGATACTACACAAATATATTTGCAATTTCTTCCTCTTCACTAAGTTTTAAAGTGTGTCATGTTTCCCCAACTACCATAACTGAAAGTAAGTTTTAAACAGTCATCCTTGGTGTTCGGAATCAATTACTAGATGGTGTCAAATCATGTGATACATTGTTCTGTTTTAAGAAGTTGATTAGGATTCATCTTTTCAAACTTCATTATGATTAATATATTTTGAATTTTTATGAACATTGATTATGTAAATTACAAAAAATAGCTATGTGAAGCGCTTTTGAGGATGAAAAAGCGCTATATACAGTGTTCATTTCCCCCTGTATCGCATCGCAAAATGAGAGTAAAAAAACGATGTAATTGCGATCCATGTTCAATGTGCATCGCATTGATGTGCTGTGCACAACAAGTTCACATTGCAAAACCTCTTCTGACCATGTTTTTAATGTTAGTACGATCTTATATATACCAGGCTGGTGTCAACAATATTTTTACTGTATGGAGAACATTTTTATCGGCGTCATAATATTTTGGATGCTATGCAAAAACTTCATACTGCTATACAAAAAATATTGCATAGCAGTTTACCGCTACGCATTTTTTTAAATCATCATTATTACAGAACTGTGATCCTAAATCAGTGATCTGATGACTACATGTGAATGTTTTAACATCAACTCCGTGGCATCCGGGTTTATAACTATATGCAACGTGATTATTAACCTCGCCCCAGTGGAATAACTATATAGAGGATCTGAACACTACATAATTTCATTGAACTCTGTATTATAATACTGCTGTACACCCATGACAAAGGAATAACCATTGCCGATTGGCTGCACTGATAGGCTACGTATGGGTGATTGGCTATGTGATGTAAATATTTACCTTTTGAAACCCCTTGACAGCCCTGTGTAGAAGGCTAGGTTTATAGGTCTATGCTTTATCAATTGGGATGCAGATAAACAATAATTATTCAAGAATTTATATAGCGCCAAATTTGTACAATAGATTGATTCAAAGTACAGCGATTATTACTCCTGATAAAGGTACCCAATTAGTCCTGGGTGGAGAGAAATAATGGGGTCTAAAGTGTCTTGCTCAAGGACACAACCATGACGGCCAAGCGAAGAACCAAACCCGTAATCAGTAAACAATGTTCTCCACACATGAATGATGACTATCAGTATGGAAGCATGACAGCTCTGTGGTAATACCAGCACTCATGTAAGCTGAACCGGTTTAAAACTCAACTTATTAATCAACGTACCTAAAGTGGCGACTTAACAGTAATTTACGTACTTAGTTATCAACGTACCTTCAATGTTCTCAATACATGCATGATGACTGTTAGTCTGGAAGCAGGACAGCTCTTGGGGTTATACCTGTACTCCCGTAAGCTGAACCTGTTTAAAACTCAACTTATTAATCAACATACCTAATGTGGCGACCCAACAGCAATCTACGTACTTATTTATCAACGTACCTTCAATGTTCTCAATACATGAATGATTACTGTTAGTCTGGAAGCAGGACAGCTCTGTGGTAATGCCGGCAGCCATGTAAGCTGAACCTGTTTAAAACTAAACTTATTAATCAACATAGCTAATGTGGCGACCTAGCAGTAATTTGCGTACTTATTTATCAACGTACCTTCAATGTTCTCAATACATGAATGATGACTGTTAGTCTGGAAGCAGGACAGCTCTGTGGTAATGCCGGCAGCCTTGTAAGCTGAACTCATTGCTCTGCACTTTGCCTGATCACCGTCCGATATGGTACAGAAACGAACGGACCCTTCAGGACACGTCAGCAGACCTGGGAGGACAGAGCAAGACAAAGTGGGAGGGATTAGAAGATGCGGTGTGATTTACCAGCCTACAAGGAACGATACTTACCCACCGCACTACCGGTCGTAAAAACTGTATAGCGCCATCACGACCCGCTATGAAAATTAATTATCACAGGGTCTCGAGCCAAGATATAGTACATCATCACATGATATACCATCATGATCCAACACAGAGGCGCCGGCGGATACAGGATCCAAGTGTTGACCCCTTTGGGGGGGGGGGGAACGGTAATAAATTCTAACAAATGACATTATCAATTTGTGAATATATCATCACCTCTGGGGAAGGGGGGGGGGGGTCATGTCCCCCAAAGTCTCCCCCGCCGTGCACAGAGGTGGGATGGAATGATGGTATATCAGATGCCAGTTGAGCGAAATTTGTAAACCACAAAATCTAGAGGACAGCTAAATCCTTTTTAATATGTTATCGCCACAAAAATTGATGTAAAAAATGAAGCCGAGATCGTTATCTCTAAAGAATATGTAGACTCCATGCAGCCATATTAATATATTTTTTTAATAAAACTGCTCCAAAATTTATACAATGTGCAAACACAGTGTGCGATTTTAAGGAATTTGAAGTGGTTGTCCGCAGGACAACCATTGTTCACCAATCTGGTTGTCCTTCACCA